>CM060373.1:10957406-11113215 GCA_030545235.1 Helianthus tuberosus | reverse complement strand
AGGCAGGAAGCTGCCGGCACGACTGCAATTTTACACTGGGGGCAAAATTGTAATTTCACCGGGAGAACAATGAAAAACGATGGACAAGTTGAGGGGAAAATCGTAACTTGGTTGTGAGAAAAAAACTAATGGCAAAACTATAAATTTATACAGGCCAAAATCGTAATTTTGAACCGAGGGCAAAATTGGAATTTTTTGCTAGGAGCAAAAGCGTAAATTTATTTTTAAGTGGGGGTAAAAACATAAATTTGAACTGATGGCAAAATCGTATTTTTAAGGGAAAAAAACTAATGGCAAAACTGTAAATTGAAACAGGGCAAAATCGTAATTTTTAACCGGGGGCAAATTCGAAATATTTAGCTGGGAGCATAAGCGTAAATTTATTTTTAAGTGAGGGCAAAAACATAATTTTTAACTGATGACAAAATCGTAATTTTAAAGGGGAATAAAATCGTAAATTTGTTGGGTCGATAGGGTAGTGCCAGGCTGCTGCCTGGCACTATTAATTTGCCGCCCATTTTACCCAATGAAGGGCGACACCTATTCCCCTGTCGGTGCCGCCACTTCTTTTTGTAGTTGTGGATAATATCGTATGGTGTTTATGTATGGAAACTTACTTTTCTTCTATTTATCAACGTTGTAATAAATTGTCATATTATTTTCTGATGTAAAACACTTAGTCTATGGGTGTAGGATAAAGCCCCTCAGTACACGTCAGTGTCATATCAGATCTACGTCAGCCAGGGGGCTTTATCACGTCATCCCTTAACTTGTATAGTATGGTATAAAGCCCCCTATTAAACAAAATTAAAAAAAAATTGTATTGGTTGAAATGCATGTGGGCCCCACCTGAACACTTCTTCCTCCTCGTTACCATGGTGGCGAGCGAGCGACCTATAGCACCCCTCCTTAAACCCCATGGTGTGGGGTGCGCCACCACCCAAGCGCCATTGATGCTGAGTAGGCAGGGGTGGCGCCCCCACACCCTCCGGCCTTATACATTACTTATAATTAATGTAAAAAAACGTCTAGATCAATAATTTATTCTTTATGTAGCGAACTTATTATGTATTAGTATGTTATCAGTAATAAATCTTACAAATCACTTTTGATATAATGAAATAACTTCATCAACAAGTTCTTTATTAATTTCTCACATGGAAACACAAGATAGCTTGTAATTAAAGTTTTTTAAAGGCGAATTGGATTATTATCGGTCAATAACTGACTTTGGATTATTATCGGTCAAATTGAGTTAGGTGAGATTATTTATTTCCAATTTGTCTTTTTTAAATGATAGTTGTTTCACTCTCTAATTTATTAAATATTGGGCAATCTATAAATGCAACACTCTCAGCCTTTGGAAGATTATCAAGTTTTTTTTTTTTTTTTTCCGATATTAAGGTAACTAATTTATATAAACAAAACACATAATTGGGTTATTTGTTATAATTCCAGATGATTTAAGTTCTTACCTTTACTACAATGTGATCAAACGTGATCCATAAACTCTTTATTTAGGCGAAAACGAGTCAGATTTATTAGGTTTGTCACTGTGTCAATGTGTGTGTTCGTGAATGTATTAAAAGACAGACTTAGAAGTAGAGGTGCACAAAATAACCGGTTAATTAACCGTAACCGGTTATTAACCGAAACCGTAACCGGTTAATAACCGATTTAGGAATAACCGGTTCAATAGGTTATTTAACCGTAGGTTAGTAACCGGTTATAAGTGTTTAGTATAATAACCGGTTATTAACCGGTTTTTTTAAACCGGTTTTTTAACCGATAGACTGGTTAACCGAAAAAATAACCGAAAAATTCAAAAAAAAGGCAAAAAAACCGGTTAATAACCGGTTAATTAACCGAACCGGTTAAAGTAATTAACCGGACCAGTTAAAAAAATAACCGGTTAAAACATTAACCGGTTAAAGTCAAAAAGTCAAATTAACCGGTATAACTGGTTAACCGAACCGGTTATTAAAATTAACCGGTTTGTGCACCTCTACTTAGAAGAAAGAAAAATAACATGGGAGTGATAACGGTGTTGGGCTATTAGGAAGATTAGGTATATAACTGAGAGAAATACACTACTAATATTAATATTTAAGGTCCCACACCACATGACACCACTAGTTATGTAGCTCAAAAGGTGTTGCAGTTCAGCATTTGAATTTGGTCTTTTTTGGTTTGGTGGAATGTTGGGTTGTGGGTTGAGTCTATGTTATGCTTTTAGGCTTCACAATCCTCCATTGTCGTCCCCCACTTTCCATTAAAAAAACCTGCATCTACCTGCTAAAGTTTCTTTTTGTCACCTTTTGTTACAGGACCCATGACTTTTAATCGTATTATATAAGTTTCTAGTCTAAGGTATTCTACATCATCCTTTATATTGGTCCGATATCTATACCGGTAGAGAGGCATGGATTATTCAATGAAGACCCAAGTTTAATCATCACTTGTGTCACTTTGGTGGATTAGATAATGTGTCAGGCTCTATCCTGAGTCCACCCGGGTTTTTGTCCCATCATGTGTTACGCCAGAGAGTTTTGCTCCTGTGGTGACATGTCGACTGTCAAGTGGCAACCCCCGGTATGGTTTCCCAGGGGAACTCCCATGCCAAACTCTGAAGCGAGCATGAACCCCGTTAAGACAACATAGTCTGACCGGAGTGAGACAACGAGACTCTCCAATTTGGGGAATGCGGTAGCCTAATACAAGAAAGTCTTCGTTCCAAAAAAAATCTATACCGGTATATATGTATATGTCTACTAGTACATCTAAAAAGCTTTTAAAAGATGCTCCACATTAGTGGTGGACCTACATACAAGTGTGGGGTGGCGGACCCATAAAAAAACTAGTGTAATTTTTAGGTAAAAATCTCGATCGCCCCTTAAAAGTTCGATTAAGCCTTTGGTGGCACCTATCAGAAAATATTTCATGGGTCGCTATTGATGGAGATTTTACTGAGGTGGATGGGTAATGGCGCCTCACACCCTGCAGCTTTATAAATAGCTGATCAATGGTATTACACAATAATTTATGACGTTTTCGTTATTCAATGTGATTTAAACAATGGACCTAATTACATATGAAACTTAATCTAATTGTAACTCCTAATTAAGACCGCGAGGCCAAGGGAGTGCTTTATCTCTAGGTGATAAAGATCATTACAATAAATTTTATGTACATAACAAATCCTAACTAGTATACTTTATCTGGGCATAACTGGTATATTTAGTATTGTTAGAAGAGTTAACTGTCATTTACGTCCTTGTGGTTTGTTCACTTTTGACATTTCAGGTCAAATTTCAAAATTGTACCATTTTCCTCCCTGACCATGTTTGATCGTTGACATTCATGTTTTTGAAACATAAAACATCTCCTTCTCATGATTACAACCTTATTTTATAACTAATGTTATGAAACTTAGAAAACCCGAATAACTCGATCTGATTAACAAACCCCGAACAACACCCCTACTTTTAACAATAGTATATGTTTAAGAATGCGATATTTGACAATACCTCGTGCTTCAGGGGCTATTTTGACTTTGTTATCTATTCGATTAGGGGTGTGTGTGAAACCGAGTAAACCTATCCATAACCGGAAAAGCCGAACCCAAACAAAAACTGACGGTTTGGTTTGATGTTTTCGTAAAAGCCGAATTTTCTGTTCGGTTTCAATTTTGTATGTTATTAAAACCGAACCGAATTTCTGGATCTTCATTTTTAATTTTGAATGTAAAGTAATTTATAAGAATTTAATCAACACGGTAACCCAAATATCTTAGCTCAAATCTATAATAATCATTTAACCATTAAATAACAAAAAAATTTAATTTAGTCTGAAAGACCCAAATTCATTATTCTAGGCCAACTTTTTTCGGCCCAAAAATTTGAACCCCAAATGGTAAAATCAAAACCGAACGAAACAAACCAAAACCATAAAAACCGAAACTGAACTTTTTTCAAAACCCCAAAAACCGAATTTTCAGATTATGGCTCGGTAGTGGTGCACAAAAAACCTGAATCCGGACCTGGACCCGAAAATAAAACCCGGAATCGGGTATTATAAAACCCGGGATTTTATACCCGAACCCGGCCCTACCCATAGGGTAGGGGTTGGGTATGCATTTCTGTTATAAAACCCGAACCCGGAACCGGGTTTTTTATACCCATTTTCAACCCGGATTTTACGAGTACCCGGTTTTAACCCGAACCCGGAACCGGGTTTTTTCAATACCCGGTCCGGGTTTCCCAATACCATGTTCAGGTTTTTTCGTTTTTTTGTGTTTTTTCGAGTTTTGTACCTTGGTAACGGCTATATAGCCGTTAGAAAGTGTATAATGATCATTAGTTTGGTTTACATTGTATCTCTATACCCTATAAAATGGGTCTTTGATGACGAACAATAAACAAAGACGGTCAAGTTATTCGAAGCTATCTATGTTTTATGAAATAAAAAGGTTTTGCATTTTATATTTCTATGATTTATCAAAAAAAAAATGAATACCCGAGGCATACCCAAACCAAACCCGAACCCAACCCGATCCATACCCGACCCTACCCGAACCTGAAAATAGGGTATTATAATACCCGGGTATTAGAAAACCCTACCCGAACCTGGGTATATAGGGTATACATTTTTTATATAAAACCTGGACCCGACCCGGGTATTGTCAATACCCGATTTTGTAGAACCCGATCGTACCCGAACCCGGTTCCATACCCGGAACCGGGTATTCAGAAAACCCGATTTGTGCACCACTATGGCTCGGTCTAAGCCCACAATCAACACAAACCAACCCATGTACGCCCTAGCTTTCAACCAATCAAGTTTAGGCCCACAAATGGACCCATATACGCACCCTAATTTTCAACTAATAAAGTTTAGGCCAATGAGGTAGTGGTGGAGTGGTTGGAGAAAGAATTAGTGTTCCTTGTGACCCAGGTTCGATTCTCACTCTCCTCATTATTTTCTGCAGCATCCATGTGAATAGCGAATACGGGTGACGCCGGTTCGACTTAGATGGGATGCGAGGTTTTACCGATTATTCCACTGTCGTGCCTTCGGGGGTAGAGGTCGGGTTTCCGCGCATCTGATAAGAGCCAAGGGGCCAGCTGCGGTCGAGTAGTCGACCTTGGCCATAGTGCCCGATGTCACGATGATGACACGTCATTCCTTACCGTTCAAAAAAAAGTTTAGGCCCACAAATCGACCCTCGCCATAATTTTCAACTAATAAAGTGTAGGTTAGGCCCAATCCTTTTCATAAAAAAAACTTTTTTAATAAACGTGCTGGTCCCACAAAAGGTTCACTATTAGGGTGGGGGGTATAATCTTCGGTGGGTGTATCGGTGAGTGGGTGTCACCGATCGGTGACCATACCCACTTGATTGACTTGATCAGTGAGTGGGTATTCGGTGAGGGAAATCGGGATATGTTCACCGATGTGATTGAGTGCATTGGGTGAAGAAATATGACCGTTTTATAGCCGTTAATGTAGCCGTTTTATATAAAAAAAAATACAACTTTTCCTTATAAAAACAATACCATTCAACATCATTTTTCACCATTTTCTTCTCCATCCAACTCTATTTTTTTTTTAAAATCACTTTTCTATTTTTCCAATGGATGATATACCATCGGTATTCCTTCCAATTGATATTAGTGAAGACGATGATTCTTCCTCGAGCGATAGTAGTTTAATTTTTTTCCAAAATCTTATTAACGAAGCCGCTCAACCGGAAGAAACGGGCACTTCTAGAAAAAGGAAACCTGTCCGTCGAGATCGAGTGAAATGTCACGAAAACCTTATGAGAGATTATTTTGTCGAGGAGCCCGTATTCAACGAAGAAGTTTTTTCGTCAAAGGTTTCGTATGTCCAAAAGGTTGTTTTTAAAAATTTTGAGTGACGTGCAAGCGAATAACTCGTGGTTTCAAGACGTCGTGGATGCGAGTAATAGGAAGAGTTTTACACCGATGCAAAAAATTACTTCGGCGATTAAGCAACTAGCAACCGGTAACGCTCCAGACGAGTTCGACGAGTATTTAAATATGTCCACAAGGACTTCCCGAGAAAGTCTAGAAAATTTTTGCGAAACGGTATGTAATTTATACGCTTCCGAGTTTTTACGTAGACCTACTAGTCATGACGTTGCGCTCTTGTACCAAGCTCATGAGGAGAAACATCACCTTCCTGGGATGTTGGGTAGTCTTGATTGTACACATTTTGTTTTGAGAATGTGTCCAACGGAGTTGTGGGGTCAATATATGAGGGGGGATCACAGTCACCCGACAGTTATGCTCGAGGCGGTGGCCTCTCAGGATTTATGTATTTGGCATGCTTTTTGTGGTCCAGCAGGTTCACAAAACGACATCAACGTGCTCCAACAATCTCCGTTATTTCTTACTGAGAGAAATGGAACTGCACCAAAATGCCCATTTTACGTGAACAACCACTTGTACAAGCGTGGATACTATCTTACCGATGGAATCTACCCTACTTGGTCCGTGTTTGTGAAATCATTTCCGTATCCTCACATTGTGAAAGAAAAGAAGTTCAAGAGGCAACACGAGGCGGCAAGAAAAGACGTGGAGCGGGCTTTTGGTGTTTTAAAGGCAAATTGGCATATACTTCATCGCCTGATGCGTGATACGAGTGTTAAAAAAATTAGGATGGTCGTATTTGCGTGCATTATTATGCATAATATGATTCTAAAAGACGACGGAAACGCGATTGCACCGGTACATATTCGGGATCCTCCAGTCGAGCCCGTTTTCGAAGACACTGCTTATAACGAGCTCATTGATGAAGATACGCATTATAGACTAAAATATGATCTTGTGGAGCATCTTGGAGAACAAGATTTACCCCACCTTTTGACGGATTCCGACGACGAATAGTTAAATTAGGTTTTTTTTTAAATTTATTTTTATATTTTAATGTCATGTTATTTATTTTAATTTTATGTAATGTGTTTTTTTAAGAGTAAAATGCACGGATAGTCCCTGTGGTTTTGCAAAGTTTCAGCTATAGTCCCCAGATTTTGGAAATTACACTCATAGTCCCTGTGGTTTGACAGTTTGTTACGCGGATAGTCCCTGGAGTGGATGGGGGTTAGTTTTCTCAGTTAAGTTGCTGTAAAATGACTAAAATACCCTTAGCCACCCACCTCCACCTCCAGCCACCCCCACCTCAGCCACCTAAACCTAACTCCTTTAACCCTTAACCCAGAAAAATACCACAACCTCCATCACCCAGCTGTACCAAAAATCCCCACCACAGTCACTACCGCCGTAACAACAACCACCATTTGAACTGAAGCACCACCATCTATATTTCCATAAACCACTATCATCATCATCAATCTCTGTCGTCAATATACCCAACGTTGCAACCACCGTCAACAACAATACAATAAACAACAACCATCATCAAAACCCAACAAATAAAACCCTTAAATCGGTTGTAAATCCACAAATGCAACTCAAAACTCGAACCCCTAAGAGGTAATACATACTTTAATTGACTGAATTCACCATTTTTGTTAACATTAGCACCCATCGTCACCCACCTGTTCACCAATTTTGGAAACCCTAGGAGCGTATCAGATCCATCCATTGCCGCTGCAGATAGATCTTGCCACCACCACAGTTACAATCGTCTCCAACCATCATCTAGGACCTCTTCTGCGTGTCTATCTCTATCTGTCTCTCTCTGATGAATCTCTCTCTCTCTTTCTCGTCGTTTCTCTCTCTAAATATGGTGGACGGTGCGTTCTGGGATGGAGGATGGAGTTAAGGTGGTGGATATGTTGATGGTGGTGGAGTGGCAGGTGGTGACGGCTGGTGTAAGTGGTGGCGTCAGATGGTGGTGACTGGTGAGTGAGTGTTTGTGTGTGCGTGAGATGAAAGAGATACAAGGGTTTAAAGGGTTAATGTTTTAATTTAATCCTAAGGGTATTTTAGTCATTTTATACCAACTTAACTGAGAAAACTAACCCCCATCCACTCCAGGGACTATCTGCGTATGTAACACCCTAACACTTTTAACCTTAAAACGACGCAGCGGAATTTCGAGTCTGAAAATTTCTTTCATGACATACATCTTGACATTCAAAAATATTCATTTTATAATATAAGAACATAACTTATAGACACTAAATTACATATTTAAACATTCCCGTACAATCCGTCTTGTGACTCGATCTTCGATCTCTACTCCTTGGTAATCCTCATGGCTTGTACTACCTGCGCTCACCACATAAAATTCATAACGTTAGTACATATCATAAGCATACAAGATTTGTACACGTTTACTTTTCATTTCATTAACTCTTTACATCTCGGCTTTCCCTCTGATCATACGATCCGTAGTGAGACTTCCTTGGTATCCCGCGTTACACTTCACCACCAGGCACGATATTATTATCGTTAGTACTCAATATCATTGAATGCATGCGTACATACTTTCATACAACCTATACGTACACTTACGATCACACATAGCAACATACATACCTATGTACCTTCGTACATACGTACGTGCATACCTAAATACATCCATTCATACTTACATACATACATACTTACATGCCTACATACATACATACATACCTACATACCTACATACATACAAACCTACATACATACTCACGTACAAACCGACATACATACTTACATACATACATACATACATACTTATTCCATACCTTCTCACAACTTACATCCGTGCGTAACTTCGTACATACTCACTTGACTACATATACATACTATCTACATACACCCTTACATACATTCACTTATACTTACACAACATACATACGTACCCACCTACATACATGCCTACATTTATATTTTCCATCAGCCATTGCAATATACCCGACTCCTACTGGCCTACTCATACACGTCTCCATATATATCCTTATGTACTCACTTACATACTATAATCTTACATACATCCGCGCATACACGCTTACATACACTTCTACAAACGTGTATAGAGATATACAACATCCATACATACCTATCCACACATACGCTTACCCTAATGGTCACAAAACATGAGTTAAATTAGTCGTACGCAACTTAAAACGCGTTTAAACGAGTTCCCGAGCCAAAACGGAGCATGAAAACAATTTTCGGAACAACTTACCCCGTCGCGCGACGCGACGGGCCGTCGCGCTACGCGACCCCTTGTTTCAGCAGAAGGTTTGCAGCTGGTTGCTGCATATTTCCAGCGCGATCTGATTTCACGGAAACGGCCATAACTCACTCGTTTTTGATCCGTTTTACCCGATTCTTTTTCCTACGCGTCCGTAATTTAATTCTCCATCTAATGGAACTAAAATCCAACATCCGACTTAATATAATTTCTGACTTTTAACTCTTCGACTTATTACCCTTTTACCACTTTTCGACCCGTTTATGCATACGTCAACATAACTTGTTCGTTTTACCAAAATATCTTATAGACATAATAATGTACGTGACGTCTATCATAAATTACCAAATTCTTGGATGTCTTGCATCCTCTTATCACCTTATCGTTCATATACTTATTTTTGACCCGTTAAGGGTATTTGTGCATTAATTGGTCTACGACTAACCAAACCGTAATCCCCACTTCCATACTTGTCCAACACATTACACTAATCGTATAACTTGTCTCAAAACTACTTTTAAGCTCGTTTACCCCAAAATACCCATCAAGGGCATTTTGGTCAACTTTAATCCCATCAATTACGACGAAGGACTTTGACACATTTTTGACCTCAAACATCATGTATTTTTAATTAAAACACTTTATTTCTTAATCGTACTAAGAAGTGATTACGGAAATCACTTACCTTATGCGTCCGTGCTCGTATCCGATTCCTCTCCTTTTCTTGACCCGTTAGCCTTTCATGCTTGAGTCCGTCTTGACATGATTCCTATACCCTCTTTTCATCAAGATCACACTCTTATTAGCATATGCATTCGTACATGATAACAATCGCATCAATCACATATTTCACACTTAACTTTCTTTAATCATTTCTAACAACATAACTCATATAATCATGTCCGTATACGTTTAAACTCATGTAACTCATCATATCATTACATTTAACACGGATTGCTATTACATGTACCATACGACTTCCCATCAACCTACATTTACGACAACGAGTCAAATCATGCTTCTTATACTTAGTTGACTTTCAAAAGTCAACTATTAACCCTATGTAACTATCGACTTATCAACATATACCCGTAACATCATAATCGACTATACGGACGACACTATATACATTTTATCATTCACTTGATGTATGTACTACCTTTTAAGCATAACGTACAACTCATTCATGCATAAATCTTCTAAACCCTTACATAACCCATCACAACCTACTACTAACCATCATGGATCATTCCCAAATAAACATCAATCATGTCATCATCATTTTTCTCCTAATTCATCTAACA
The DNA here is from genome assembly GCA_030545235.1 of Helianthus tuberosus. Classification (NCBI taxonomy): domain Eukaryota; kingdom Viridiplantae; phylum Streptophyta; class Magnoliopsida; order Asterales; family Asteraceae; genus Helianthus; species Helianthus tuberosus. Next base: position 11,102,743 of record CM060373.1, on the reverse strand, counting down.
AGAATTCATCATACCCACATAATACATCAATCTTTCAACAAGAATTGGACATAGGTGATGAGTCTAGTCATCTTCATCACCATAACTAATGGGTTTATCATCTAAACATCAAATTAGCACAAACCATTCATAATCCATGTTCTACATGATGATTATAACACATACTCATGCTCAATTCCACTTAAACTCATGGATTAGAACATAACCCACTTCACCCATGATCACCAATCTTAGTTTTAAAACATACCTTATGATCCTCTCGTGTTGGTGATCATTAATCCATGCTCGGTTATGGATTTAAGCTTCAATTTGCCTTCCGATTTGAGCATAAAGATGGATTTAGGGTTTGAGGCTCCATGGGAGCCTCCTGCTCCTTCTCGAACACACGCATGTGTGTGTGTGTGTGTGTTAAGTTATTTAATAACTTAACTTTCATTTGTTCCACTTTAGCCCCTCGGGTTTACCTCTAAAACATAACTGACACTACCCTCATCATTTAATACTTTTGACCATACCTTTAACTAGGTTAAATAGTCTAGTTATTTATTTCATAACGTGTCACATCAGAACATACGACAAATATTTAACAGTCAGATTTTGGGGCGTTACAGCGTAACAAACTGTCAAACCACAGGGACTATGAGTGTAATTTCCAAAATCTGGGGACTATAGCTGAAACTTTGCAAAACCACATGGACTATCCGTGCATTTTACTCTTTTTTTAATTAAAAGTACCTTTATTTACATTAAAATATGTTTTGTTTATTTATGAATAATTTCTAGAAAATAAAAAATATATAACTCAAACACCCTAGGGTGATTAACCATACCTAGTGATTGAGTGCAAAATAGGGAGTGAAATGGGGAGTTGACATGGCATAATATTATTGGGTAAGATTTCACTCAATCACCCTAGAGTGATTAACCATACCCTCCACCCTTACTTTACTTCTGTTCAGTCAACCAATATTATTAAGGGAAAATTACAGCAGTGGCCTTTGACCAAGGCAATTTACAAAACTAGCCATTTGACCAGGCATAAAAAAGCCCGGTCACGCTCCCCCATCCCAGTGAACCGTCATTTTTATGCACCTTCAATCCAGCCACAACCAAGCGGACACGTGTCCTCCTAGCTGAAAAGGCTTTATGCCGCTTCATGCCCAAGCCGAGCCGTTTTATGCCCAAGCCGAGCCGCTTCGCCCAATCTCTGATTTATGCCGCTTTGTGGTACTGCCAAGCCATGCCGTTTCATGGCCAAGCCGAGCCGCTTCGCCCCATCCCGAGCCGCTACACCCTGGATCTAAGCCGCTTCAGCATTGCCACCTACCCCAAGCCGTTTCATTTGAATTTTATGACCTTTCAACACATGCCCAAGCCTTTACATGTGTTTTTTATGTATAATTTCGTAACTATATATTTAAAATCTGGATTTTGCACACATGTGTTTTTTGTCTTCTCGTTTTCTTTGTTAGAATACATACTTTGGTCACGTTTAGTATAACTCATGGGTGTTAAGTTTGTGATATACACCAGGGGAAACTGGGAGGTTGTTAACGGGAACATCGAGTATGTTGCCGGTCACGATTGTATTACTAGACGTGGTTTAGAAGTTGAAACCAATTTTTCCTACATCACTTTTTTAAGTTATATTCGCAAGATGTGTGCTATTCAAAATATTACTCGGATATCCTACCGGATGTCTTCGTTTACAGATCCAATCGATATAATGAATGAAAATGATGTTGTTTTTTTCTTTAATTTGGCTCAGAGTAAACCGTTTGAATTATTTCAATTATATGTCATTCAAGGAGGATATGTTGATTCTTCTGATTGTGCATCTTTAAACAATTTCAAAGTTCCTGATTTAAATTTATCTCTTGATGAAAGTGATAAAAAAATTTATGAAAACAGTACCCAATTATACTTACCCAGTAATAGCCAAGGCATATCTTCTATTGTGTTCGAGCCAGGCCACATTTTTAATAGCAAAGAAGAAATGAAACTTGAATTGGGTAAAAAATGTTTGTTAGAACGATTTGAGTTTAAAGTTGACAGATCGTCTAAAACACGGTACGAAGTGTCATGTTTTGTTGATGGTTGTGAGTGGCGTTTTAGGGCATACGGCTTTGCTGGTGATAGCGCATTTTACGTTAAATATTTCAACGATAAACACACATGTTCAAAGACGCTCACACACCCACATTTTCGTCAGGCAAACCCCCAAGTTGTGGGTCATTATTTAGTAGAGAACTCCTTCTGTATGGGATTCGGTTTTTTAAAGCTAAGAAAAACGTCATTTTCTTAAAAAATACAACATTGAAAAAATTTGTCCCACCTATACTTCAAAAACCAATTTGACATATTTTGATATTTTTTTTAAAAATACTACTGAAATTTAACAAGAGTTTTGAAAATTTAACACCATAAATCTCAAGGTCATGAAAGGTCATGGCTTGTACTTGTAGCGGCTCGGCTTGGCCTTGAAAGGTCATGGCTTGTACTTGTGGTAAACATATATATACAAAAAAACGTAGCGGCTCGGCTTGGCCTTGAAAGGTCATGGCTTGTACTTGTAGCGGCTTGGCTAGCTTGTGGGGCGGGGGCGAAGCGGCTCGGCTTGGGCATGAAACGGCTCGGCTTGGGCATGAAGCGGCATAAAGCCTTTTCAGCTAGGAGGACACGTGTCCGCTTGGTTGTGGCTGGATTGAAGGTGCATAAAAATGACGGTTCACTGGGATGGGGGAGCGTGACCGGGCTTTTTTATGCCTGATCAAATGGCTAGTTTTGTAAATTGCCTTGGTCAAAGGCCACTGCTGTAATTTTCCCTATTATTAATAGTTTACTTTTTGTTACAAAAATCTTAAGAAATAGCCAACAGACATTTATAACTTCATGTAGCATAGCCAACCAAACAGTTGTCATTGTACAAAAGCTCACGGGGTTTCTGATACAAAAAGCAGAATTGGTTCGAGACCAACTGACATTCATTTTTACCCAATCCCAACTGTCTTACCCTCACATACATTTCCGTTATAAAAATGTCAGTTTAATATAAATAATAATAAGCATAATATTCTTAAAAATAATATAAATATTAATGACAATAATATTTTGTAAAATAAAAAAAAAGATGTATAACGGTAAAAGTACTAACACCAAAAATGACGTGTTCTAACCGAACTGTTTTGACCTGTAACCCAACCGACCAAAAGAAACCAGTAAAAAAAATGGTATTTTTCTTTCTGAAAACGGGAAGTCATCAGTCATGTATGTATAGGATTGTAAGAGTTTACATTGCGCGATACTCTCATCTCTACAACAAAACAGCGGCCCGGATTATAAACAAAAAGAAATTGACGAAAAAATGAAGTTCAACCATATGGAAACGAGAGCCAGGAGTGTTTCAAGGCTTCTCGAGCTGTGGGCCGCCTTCGTGGGTTGATCTCAAGTAAGTTACCGATGAAATCGAGTAATAATGTATCGGAAACTTGTACGCGTTCTTCCAATGATGTTTCTTGTGGGGTTATGTATTCCGTCTCGTTTGTTTCCTGGACGCATTAAAAGTTTAAAACGAGACGGATATTAGTTTATGAAGTTTAGAATTAGCTATCTTTTTATTATGATTTAGAAATAAAGAAAGAAACGAACCTCGTTTATACGATAAAGATCGAACTCATCCGTGAAATATTTGCTTGTTTCTTGACCCCGTTCTAGCATATCATAATCAATTGGCCCGAGCATACCGATCACTCGTGCAAGCAAGAACACGATTTCATCGTTTGGAAATAAAACCTACGTAAATTTAAATAAAACGGCCACAAAAGGATTCAGGAGGGTTATCGTATGACATTTTCAAATAAGTATATTTTTATTTTAGAGTAAAGTACACAGATGGTCCCTGTGGTCAACCAAAATTTAGGGTTATCGCAGGTCCAAGTTAGGGACTAAATGCGTTACAAAGTGCAAACCACAAGGACCATCCATGTAACTTTGGAAAAAGTTGGTGACTACATCCGTTACAAAGTGTAAACCACAAGGACTATACGTGTACTCTTGGAAAGCTAGGGACCAAATCCAAAATTTTGGTCAACCACAGGGACCATCCGTGTACTTTACTCTTTATTTTATGATATTCTCCAAAATAATAAAAAATAATGATGAAAGATCAAAGTTTTTTAATATAGACATACATCACCAGATAAGAGTTCAGCTAAGATGCAACCGAGTGACCAAAGGTCAACTTTCTGGTCATACGGAAGGCCGAGAATGACTTCAGGAGCCCGATAAGACCGAGATTGCACATATAACGACAATCTGTCGCTTTTAAAGCAACTGCTTCCGAGATCAATAACCTTGATCTCACATCGGCTATAGCTTTTGATAAGAATATTTTCCGGCTTTAGATCACAATGTATTATTCCCAATTCATGCAAGTAATCCAAAGCTTCCAAACATTGTCTCGTTATCGCCTGATTTTCAACAAAAGTCAACATTTCTCATTCAAGAAAAAGATTGACCCATTTGTATAAATGGGTCAATTTGGTTTTACATTATCTCAAACGGGTCAAATCAATATACGAACCTGTAGCCTGGGCATGGTAAAATAAGGCTCACTGCCAGATTCTTTATTGTATTTTTGAAATTCGTATAAGTTAGCGCGCAGCAGTTCACTAACGATGATGAGATGTTCCTGTAAAAAAATCAAGAAATTGTTAAATAAATTAAACGAAAACAGAACGCGGAATGTGTCAACCATCAGATTACATCTAACTGCTTACATGAAAATAAAAATAATCGTAAAGCCGTAAAATATGGCGCTCATCTGCCGGATCATGCTTGTTTACAAGCTTTAAAAGCTTGATTTCATCTAAACTTTGGTCAAAGAAATCTTTTTCGTTCTTTATTATCTTCAAACAAACATCAATTCCTGTTTGGAGATCATGTGCTTGAACGACTTTACTAAATGCAGCTGAACCAAGATACTCCGAAACAACATATCGGGCGCCGATTACGCTGTTTAAAACAATCGGTAGATCCTTATGCTCTTCAAAACCAGTCCTGCATATTCCATAAAGTCAGCACATTACTAAAAAAAAGAGTAAAATGTTATTTGTGTCCCTGAGGTTTGGTCAGTTCTGCGACTTTCAACCAAAGGTTTGTTTTTCCGCATCTGGATCCAAAAGGTTTGAAATCCTGCCATTTTCTTCCCGCTCATTAACTCCATCCATTTTTCTCCGCTAAGTCAGAGGTATTTTTGTCTTTTTTGTTAACATAAAGGGCAATTCAGTCTTTTTCACTTTATGCACAAGCATTTAGCATAATGTACAAGTATTTAAAATACTGAATTGCCCTTTAACTTAACAAAAAAGACGAAAATACCCCTGACTTAACGGAAAAAAATGGATGGAGTTAACGAGCCGGATGAAAATGGCAAGATTTCAAACCTTTTGGATCCGGATGCGGAAAAACAAACCTTTGGACGAAAGTCGCAAAACTGGTCGAACCTCTGGGACGAAAAATCAAAAATGGCATTTTACTTTTAATAAAAAAACATCCTTAAATATAGCAAACCATGTGTCAACTAACCTGTTTTTCCTGTGTATAATTTTTAACTCAAATACTTCATATTCATCTTCGTTTCCATTCGTTAACGATACATCAATGGCATCGCTTTCGTCAACTTTAGCAGCATCGTAATCACTATTTCGGTCAAAGTCAACATCTTTCTCGCACATCTTATTCAGCAATTCATGGGTTCTTTTACAATCCCGTTCATGATCATCATCGCAACTTTTATTCTTCTTCTCGGTATCAAGAAAATCATCCAAAACAATTCCTTTTACACCATCTTCCAAATACCCAATGGAGGTGGGCCACACTTTATCAAGACGGCTAGTTTTCTCTAATAACGGATCGAAATCAAGTTCAAGATTTTCGTTTTGGTTCTCTTTCTCGAAAGTTGTTACAAACTTGTCCTCAGTTTGACCACCAAAAGGGTCTGAATCATCAAAACAAGACGGCATAGCGTAGTCTTCGTCGTTCTCTCTATACCAATTTAAGTCGTTTTGCATGTCGAATTCATGGTAATCACGAGCTGTACCGAATTGAGACAATCTATCCGATGAAGCATGAGAACTAGCCCCCCTCATAGTCCGAATCCCATACGGATTTGTAAATTCTACATAAATCAGACACACATTTGAATTATTGTGGTCAAACAGTCAATTTCCGAACTAAACGTCGACAATCTTTTCGAACTTTTTTCAAAAGTCACAATCTTTTAGCATTGCTACTTTGCTAGTACAGTAGTACATTCACATAAGTTCAATAAATATTGAATAACCTTGTTTTTTAGTGAATTAAGTAAACCATTATTGACTTTTGATCTTAAGTATAACTAATTTGACCACACAACCAACAAACAATCCAACATCATTAATTATTTCCCTCCAAATTCATAAAAATTTTGACCATTTTCATTTGCCAATTTGGAACTCATAGCTTTCAACAAAAATATAACTCCTATTTTCCAAAAAAAAAAAAACAATTTTTTTAATCCAAGATAAAAACATACAAGAACCTTGACATTAAGGCAAACAAAACAAGATAGCTTGTGGTCCTAAAAATTAAAAGGGTAGTCAAACATAAAATCACCTAATTAACAATGTAAATGATTAAACAAATTACCAACAAAAACAATTACTTTTCTTATTTAGTCAAACCAACAAAAAGTCATCAACTTTGGTGATTAATTAATCTTCTATAAAATCAAAAATTTTGACAATTTTCATTTGCCAATTTGGAACTAATAGTTTTTAACAAGAATCTAACTCTACAATCCAAAAAAAAAAAAAAAAAAAAAAAAAAAAACATTTATTTAATCTCAGATAAAAACAAACAAGATCCCTGAAACTAAGGCAAACAAGAAGGATAGCCTGTGGTCCTAAATCAGTAAATCCTAAACCTGACCAAAATCCAAACATAAATCACCTAAATTAACAATGTAAACAACTGGTTTTCTTGTTTAGTCAAAGCAATGCAGATTAAACTGGTGAACAATTAAAAAAAATATAATAAAAATACCAACATAAATAATAAAACAATTACTTTTGTTATTTACTCAAACCAACAAAAACTCACCTGAAGAACCCAAGCTGATGAACTCCTGATCAGAAGAAGCATCAGAGGCTGCAAGATCTTGCAGCGGCGGAGGAGGGTGGCGGGGGGCTGCCGGAATCTTGATCGGAGGAGGAAAGAGGAAGTTGTGGATGTGGGTAGCATCAAGATTGGATTTTTCGAAGAGGTCATCAATGAGTGCAGATTCAGAGGTTGAAAGATGATTTGTTCTGAGAAATTGGAGGACTGATTCGATGTCAGATGGCTCCATTGTTGAGAGATTGAGGGGTCAAATGTGGTGGAGAGATGGTGGTAATGGTAATGGAGAATCCATGAATGCTTTTTATTTTTTGTGTGTGTAGAAGGTAGAGACGTGAAAGAAGGTTCTGCAACAGAGAAAGGTTTGTGGGGTGATTATTACATGTATATAAATATTTATGTATGTATTATATGTATGTTTGTCTCCTTTGGAAGACAACATTTTTAGGCAAGAGGGTATGGTGTCCATCCTTCAAGAGGATGATTCGTCACGTAGACGTCACATCATAGTCCTTCCAAGGATGGTCCATCCTACAAAACTAGAGGGTATGGAAGGATGATCCTACCCCACCACTTTTATGTGTTTTATTTTTTTAATCTTCTATTTTTCTTTTTAAACATTTAACAAATAAATTAACAAAATATTTTCATTAATATTAAAAAACATTACATAAACTTAAAAAAACATAAACTTAAAAAAATCGTAATATATTAAAAAAGCTACTAGTCTTCGTCCTCCATGTCGTCGTCTGGTTCGTTTTGAGCGTTGTTCCAAATATACTCCACCAAGTCCGCTTGTAGGTTATGATGTGTGTACTCGTTATGTAGAGCGAACATGTTCAAATCTTGTTGTTCCCCACTAACTGGAACAAAATTTCCGGTAGACGCGTTTTCGTCGTACTCGCATATCGCTCTACCTTCGTCTTCAATGATCATGTTATGAAGGATGATACAAACGTACATAATGTGTCGTAACCTCTTTGGTGTAGCCGAACGTGCTGGATGTTCAATGATTTGCCATTTTTTTTGTAGAACACCTAAAGGCCGTTCAATATCTTTTCTCGCACTCGCTTGATACTTCGCAAATTTTTTTCTTTTTTCGTTTGTCGGGTGCGGAATAGTTTTAACGATTGTCGAGTACGTTGGGTATATTTCATCGGCTAGGTAGTAACATCGCCTGTATTCCACCCCCGAAACCGTAAAACTTGTGTCTGGACCTGTTCCCGCCACTACATCGTCAAATATCTGTGACTGGTATATGATGTTAAGGTCATTGAGCGAACCAGGTAGACCAAAAAAAGCATGCCAGATCCAGAGATCCTGTGATGCAACAGCCTCTAGAATAATAGTCGGATGTCCATGATCTCCCCTAGTATACTGTCATTGCCAGGCAACTGGGCAGTTCTGCCACGGCCAGTGCATGCAATCAATGCTCCCGAGCATTCCTGGGAAACCATGTCTTTGTTCGTGTGCTTGATATAATTTTTGAACATCGTTTGCGTTCGGTCTCCGCAGGTATCTCTTGCTATATAATTTGATAACCCATTCGCAAAACTTGTGCAAACATAGACGTGCGGTTCTTTCAGACATCCTTATATACTCGTCTAATGCATCGGGTATATTTTTGTAAATTACTGAAACCCCTTTGCCCCCTAGCGTCGTTTCGCAGTGTAAAAAACGGATCAGACTAGGCCATGTCGCCTGCGATACGTAAAAAAACTGGATGACTCATGCGGAACCGACGTCGAAAAATCTCGTCTGTGTACACGGATTCGTCGGCAAAATAATCGGCTACTAGTTTATCGTGGGCGACTATAAATTTAAAACGAAACATAAATGAAATTAATTATAAAATACATTTTCAAATCTATATAAAACATAAGGAAAAAAATAGTAAAGTACCTTCTTGGTCTCGGTTTAATTCTGCTCGTCTAGTTAGCCGTTGGGACGACGCTTCATCACCCGCCATGAAGACCTGAGCCGTGTTCATAATCATGTTGTGCATAATTGCATCCTCTTCCGAAGATGATGAATACCACGTAGACGAAGAAGATGAAGAAATGGAAGAATGTGAAGCCATGGTAATTTTTGAGAGAGAGATGAGGTGGTAGTGGGTAAAAAATTGTATAAAAATTGATGAGTTTTTATAAAAAGGGAAGAGGGGTTATAAAATGTGAGAGATATATGAGATTGTAGTGGGTGAAAAGTTGTGGAAAATTGTGTAAAAGATGTGAGTATTTATAAAAGTGGGAGTGAAATGGGTATTTATTTGAAATATAACCGTTGGTTTTTAAATATAAAGTTAGAATTATTTTTTTTAACGGTCACAATTGAAGGGGGCCCCACCAAATTTGGACCATTGCCAACGTCTAGAGGAAGCCGGTGAGGACGGGGATCGGGGGGGGGGGGGGGGGATGGTGTTTCGGCGTCGCCGATCCTCGACGGGGATGGGGACAGACCCCATACCACCAGCCTTATACAAAGTTTAAGTTTTTTAAATTTCTTTTTTTTTTTTCTAAATCAATGTTTATTGGAGAGGTTGTGTTCGATACGAGATTATATTTTGAGTAGAGAATTGCGAGAAAGATTACAAACATCATACTGCATAATCATATATGACGGAAAGATGAACATAGTGAAAAAAAATTGTATTACATTTAAAACAGTCTGAATAAAAATTAAAGAACTATAACTAAAGAATTGTGAAAATCGTGTATATATATGTATGTATGTGTGTGCGCATGCGTAATACATAAAATATAATTGCATATAGTGAAAAAGATAGAAAGTGATTACAAAATCAGTTTATGTATTACATTTAAAACAATGTTTATGCATTACATGTAGAGCAATAAATATATTAACATTGATTTTATATTTAAAACACTCTAAGTAAAGAATTGTGAAAATCGTATAAGTATATGAGCATGTAATACAAAGAGTATAATCACATATCAAGAAAAAGATCGAGATGTGATTACATAGTCAGTTTATGTATTACATTTAAAACAATAAATGTATTAAATATAATTTTATGATAAATATTATATCAGGAAAGTAATTAAATTGTAAACATAAGTTTGTTATAATTTATAAATACATATTAAATAAAATTTATATGTTAATTATTATTTTATGAAAATATCGGGAAAGTAATTAAATTATAACCATAAGTTTGTTATAAATAAATATTAAATAAAATTATGGTAATTATTATTTTATGAAAAAAGTATATTTAAATTCAATCATGAAAAAGTGTACTCGAATAAAAAACAGATAACTCGTGAGTAATTAATGTGGTTAAAAATAATATGGGAGTAATAATCACCAACTAGTTTTGAGGTGATTAAAATTTGGTAAGGGTAATAAATGGTTATTTACCTTATATGAGGGGTTTGAATAATTACCACTTATTAGTTGGCCCACCGCATTTCATAATGGTGTCTAGTGTTTTCAGTTTCTTATCCCGCCCTCATATTTTCACTTTTTTGTCAATTTGCGCCCACAATATTTTATCATTTATGCTTTTTCTTTTCTTTTTTCCTTTTTTTCTTTTTCTTTCTTCTAAATACACATACCTAAGTGCTTTTGTTTGGCGTTAAAAATACTTCAAATTTCAAACCCATCCTCTTCTAACAGATCTTAAAATTTATTATATTAGAATCTATATTGATCTTCTAACAGATCTTAAAATTTATTATATTAGAATCTATATTGATAAGCATTAATTAGTGTTTTTCTTGGTGAATTCCTGTTGGTTTGGTACTTGTTGATGAGTGCGAAAGAGTGTACGTAATGAAATAAGCGTCAGCCTCATAGTAGGTTTTGATGCATGTGACTAAGCCTTGACGTAACTATAAATGTCGAATTTCAAAGTAATAAGCGTATATGAATTGAACTATTTAATGGTGTATTTATAAAGATCTAAGACGAATCAGTTGGCATTAAAGGTGTTCATCGGATCGAATAACGAATTTTCGAATTACTCGAATCGTTTTTTTCGAATAATTTTTCTTTTTGCTAGAATTCAAATTCGATTAAAAACTGGTCAATTCGAAATAAAACGCCAATTCAAAATCGAATCCGTACTCGATTAAAAATTCGAATCGAATTCAATAAATTCGTTTTGATTCATATATATTTCAAATCCGAATCAAATTCCGAACACCTCTAGTTGACATAGCTAAATAACTCATCATGACCGTTACTATTCACATATCATACAAATGATATTCTACATATTATAATGAGTGTGAGATCTTGCACGACCATTGCCCTAGCCATTAATACAATACCACAAGATGTTTTTCGGAGTTGATATGGTTCGATTGGATATGACGGTATCGTTGAGACGCGTTTTATTTTATATATGAAGTGATAAAAAAGTTAACCACATTTTATTTTTTAAACGCTAAAAACCTTGTCCCTTTCTCTCATTGTTGAAGGTATTCCTCATTGTTTTCTTCTTCAAGCTCCCAATCTTAGTTTCTATCTACCATTTGTTCGCCGATGGCCCATTGGCCTACTGGCACCCTGCGTTTGTCTCCACCAAAGTGGTGCGGGTTTAAGTCTCACAACTGAACAAGAGGTGAATTTCTGGAGTAGATTTTAAGTGAAGTACGTATTTTTTGTTCAAATAATCTAGTATTTGTTCACGTGTTTATGCATTTTCCTTCTTGTGTCTTCTTATCTTTAATTGTTATTTTACACTTTATGGATAGTATTGATAGATTTAGGGTTCCAATAAGGTTGCATCCTTAGTTACCTCAAGTTGATTTACCATTAGGTATCTTTTGAAGAGTAAAAGAAAAGGTGGAGATTATAATAAAGAGTGTGATTATTTTTATTACATGCTGTGATTTTTAGCCCAAAACTTAAATTTAATTATAATATATATAAAGATGGCCATAGTTTTCAAATCCAAAATCACATGATTTTCTTAACTTGGTGCGAATCATGCCATTACTTTTTAAATAATTGTATAAAAGTTGTTATATCTATTTCCAATGAATTTCCACACTTTTTAAAAAAGTATTGTTACAAATACAACAAACATTGTAATTTTTAAGGCAGTGTGGGCTGTGTGGCAGTGGCACTACACAAGTAAACATTGGAGTATTGGACACAGTACTTTTAAGTTTGTTAAAGTGGGCTTTACATATGGGCTTCATAGACCGTATTTTCTCAAAATACTACGTAAAGTGGTAAAGGTTTAGATTTATGTGAGGCCCATTGGCCCAGTTGTTTGGTGTTTCTCAAGGAGTTGTGTTTGTTTTGATTGATTGATAATTTGATAGTATCATTTACCAGCATAAAATTTTAGAACTTTTGACTTTTGAAATGAGATTCCATCATGTTGTACTGCAAACTATTGAATAAAGGTCTTTCAAGGCAAAAGAAAATGATGATAAAGGCTGTCATATAACTTTTTATGTGTTTATAAAGATCAAATATTAGGCCTTTTAAAAGTCATCTTTTCTAAGAAGGGAAATTGGCCTGTAATAATCTCATCTAGACATTATTGGCCATTAATAATTCCATCTCAGAATATTCCCCCCACCAGTCCCACCTTTCACATACTTTTCCTACAATGGTCTCCCGTTAAAAAAACTTAACGGAGTTAAGTTTTTTTCCAAATTACAAACAGATTTTTAGGGCTTTTGATCAGAACGATGATACGAGTCCATTGATGTAAAACTTACTTCAAAATGGTACTCCAAGTGACTTGATTTTGGTTAATTAGAAATTTAAACACCTGAATTGAAGCGTCGTTTTTATAGTGTTTGGAGCACCGTTTCGAGGCAAGTTTTACATCAATAGACCCGTATCGTCGTTCTAATCAAAAGCCCTAAAAAATCTGTTTGTAATTTTGAAAAAAAGCTTAACTCCGTTAAGTTTTTTTAACGGGGGACCATTGTAGGAAAAATAGGTGAAAAGTGGGACTGGTGGGGGGAATATTCTGAGATAGGATTATTAATGGCCAATAAGGTCTAGATGAGATTATTACAGGCCAATTCCTCTTCTTAGAAATACCTTAGAAGGGTGTAAACCTAAACTCCATAATAAAATAGAAGATCATAGAGGTACCTCTTACCGCGACTAGTATTTGGTTTGGGCCCATCGAGGTTTGACCCTTTGGGGCCTGCTCACCTTTCTCTAATATTTAAAAGGAGTTTCATGGCGCAAGCCGCTCCCGCTAATCTCTACTCCCTTACTTCTATTCTTCTAACACACATGTTACCATGTTATTATATATTGTCCACATAAGTGTTGTCACATACAAATATTCGACTTGACTATTAAAGGGTAGTCATCGTAACTCTGATCTTGATACCCTTTCTAAAGGTTTATTATGTTTACCGCACTAATTCCTGATGAAGTTTAGATCCGGCACACTCGTCCCTAGACGGTTTTGGCTGATCCATGTTTCAACAAAGGTCATCCACTAGACAGTAATGAGTTTGGCAGGAAAACTAGGTCCATCTATTTGTGCATTCCTTTGAACTTCGAAAGTCATTCGACCATATACTCAAATTTCAAACATGCGTAACTAGTCCCTCATCAATCATCATAGTGCCAGAAGCATACACCATTGAAATTCGTTTTTCATACACGCGTGCATTAAAAGTTCTAATAAATGTTGATAATTTTATGAAACCAACCCGGAGTTACTTCACATGACACAAAAACCTTTTTAACTAATTTACATACTTATATATGATTTACCAACCACGATGAACAGTGTCACATGCTAGTGAAAATTTAATTCTTTTCATCGTAGTTGGTAAATCATATTAGATAATAAGTAGGACCACCAAGTAAGCAACCATATGTTACTCTATAAGTTTAACTTTAAGTTCAAGGTTAAGTAAACCACTAGATTTGTGTTAATTAAAGTCTTCCATTATTGAGTCTTTGCTTGAGAAAGCAAAAGAAACTTACTTTTGCCACAGTGATTGGAGAAAATCCCACAGAGTAATAGACAGTCCCACTTTCACCCCAAGCACACAACATGATTTGATGCCACTCAATTCACTACTAATCTACTATCATGTTATGTGTTTATTGTTAGATATTTTAGTGTAATTGGGATTAAGTTAGTGACCAGAGGGAACTATTATATACATCGAACAAGTTAGGAAGTGCGGGAGTGCACGCTTGTTCGAGTTGTTATAATTCCAAGTATTCGGGTGGAGCCCCGAATGGGGGTTCCAAGAGGGCACGCCCCCTTGGCGGGGGTCTGGGGGCAGCGCTCCCGGGAGCATGGTTCAAGGGGGGGCAACCACTGGCGGGGTTCAAAGGGCAAAGCCCCTGGCTGGGGTCCTGACAAAAAAATGCCTTAGAAAAATAATTTTCTAAAATTTCGTCATATTTTTTTGATAAAAAATAAAGGTAGTTATGATGCAATTTAATTTAAAATTGATAATAACTGACTAGTGACAGTTATCTGCAATAATCCCCAAAAATTCGATTTGACTGTTCTTGGTCATGCTCTAGTTCATTCACGAATTTTCCAACACACACATGCTGTTTGTTCGATTTCTCAATCAGAGTTTATCCGATTGAATTATTCAGGAAAACAACCGAAGTAATTTGATCTGAGCGTGACTATACGTCTCTCTGATTATCCGTGTTTACAAAATTCCCTAACATTTATTTTTTGTTTTTAATATTACTTATGTAAGTTTTTCAATAAAATTGTTTTCTTTTAGTGGATAATGGTAATAAAGTTTCGTACCAATAATTCTTGCCTAATATTTGTTCAAATAAGTGTGGGTACCACAATTAGTGAAACGAAAATGACGAGTGGATTGCAAGTCTGATTGGCTTTTAGGTGACAATAAACATGTGCAATTCCAAATTAAGAATGATTATCTTTTTTTTTAACAGTTAATTTCTTTAATCCATGTCGTCTGTGGGACTTGAACGGCTAATTTCTTTAATCACTTGCAAGTGTGATTGTGTAGCTTTAAGTTGCTTTGGGGCCTTGTATGTGCACCATTCATCACATGGCACGTGCTAATCATATGGTTTTATAATGTGAAATTGCATCAACGATACTTAACTTCCAAGAGCTTGCTTGTGGTTTACCTCGATTGAAGTTATGCTCACCACTTGACATCAATGATACTCAACTTCCTAGGACTCCTCCTTTGTAGTAGTGCCTCCGTCTTTGCCATTCATGCCTTCGGATTTGCTAAAATAGTCCATGGCGCATATGCGTATCAAAGATCCACAGATGAGAAAGAGTGAGAAGTGTTAAAGATCACACATATGAATCGAACTATTTGAGGGGTGTGTGTAGTATCATTACATAACATTAAATTTTTTACAAGAAGCAATTGAAAAAATTATAATCGTTTATCACTGAGTTATCATTTGTTACAAAAATGAATGGCAATTTTTGAAAAAAAAAAAAACAATTCTCTTCTTACATCGTATAAAAAGACCTTTCTATATGATTGCTTTCTTATATGACATGTTATACACATGACATAAATGAAAATTATTAGACCATCCGTAACGGTTAATGCTCTATAAGGGGCATTTTTCGTCATATCAGCATTATAACGCACGTTCAAAAACGTGTAATTGTTAACGCCCTTTCAATCATTACTTTCCATTTTTTTCTCCTTATTTGGCGTTACACTGGACCCCCCCCTCCTCTTCATGCCGCTATAACGCCTAGGGGCGATGTTCGGGACACTATCAAGCCCCTATAATGCGCATTACACATAGTTTGTCAAATATAATCAAATATGAAACATAAAAAAAGTATGGAAATTTAGTATGAGATATGTGGATGCCCCATGACTTTTTCACTATAGAGATGTCTCATGTAACAACACACACCCTAAAGATCTCGAGAATCTATACCCTCCCCCACCACCTTGACCTCCGCATTCTTCAAAGGTCACATATTCGTCCACCACTCATCACCATCACTTACTCACTTTCACCACCACCTCTCACTATCGTGTTCAAATTCATAATACTTCTTTCTTTTCATACAAACAAATCCCACTCATATGTATAGAAAATAGTATGAATGAACTTAAGAAAAGTTAATTACACGAATGGACCTTGTGGGCAATGGGAACTGTCCGTTAGAGCCGAAGACCATTCCAATACCCTCAAGTGAACAATAAGGACCATCCATAGCGACACACTCTTCAAAATCTATCTTAAATGCATACAAATGGTGACCGATAAATGTTGTAAATCCTAACCGACCAGTTCGATCAGTCAGTAAACCAGTTCGATTTTCACAACATATATAATAGTTCATGTTAGTTTAGTTAATGTATATTCAAAATGAAACAGTGGCAAATCAAGATAAAGGAAAAGGTATAAAAGAAAAAGAAAAAGATCAAGATAACACGACAAATGAAGACTATGAAAGATCTATCTATGTTATCGAAACACTTTCAAAGTTTCTCAATGAAGCAGGGCAGAAGTGAACCAAAGTACAAGCACATCCTCTCCCGATAGGCTTGAAGCTCTTTATAGTCTCCCAAGAAGAGATCCAAAAGTTCCAGTGAAGAATGAAACATAAGTTAAAGGTCGTAACTGCCAACATTAATGGGAACAATGTTGGAAGATAATGTCTGGCAATTATGATAATTATCCTAAGTAATATTATGTTATGTTATATATGTAAATGTAGAGGTAAGGTACTTAACCCGGCTTAAACAGTTTTACATTACTTATCGCCTTTTATATTAATATTTATTATTATTGCGTACTAACCCGCGAAGCCCTGCGCATTGTAGTTTACACTACACTAGGCTGTGGGATTTAGGTTATCAGTTATAAGAAGTTATGCCTCTTAGAAACCGGTGTCTTAGTTAATCACGTACACTTATTCGATATGTATAAGTACGAATGTTTATACGTATTGTAATGTAATCGTTTTCTTCAGTTTAGTTTTCCCTCTAAAATTCCCTCGATCTTTTCCTTCATTCGCATACCATACTAGTCTAAGACCAGTTTGTATTTTGTGTTCTTGTGCCCAATCAATAATTTTTATATTGTAGATGCATTTTAGTTTGTGAAACTTGTAGGCTTATTATGTAATTGTAACAAATATTTAGGAAAAATATTATGCATGAAATTGTAGTTTTACGTTGTTTTTCACTTTTTATACACTTTGTTTCATTGCGAAAATATATTGAATTGTAAGATTAAATATATTATGACTTAATATTTAATCTAGTAGCCATTATAATCATTTACATCATATAGATTAAAATATATAATAACCTATTAAATAATTAGTTGGTAATTATTGATGAACCATATTACCCTCTTATTAACTAATTAGGTTTCCTCTTGGGTGCATATATAAGGAGACTTATGTAGAGGTTCTAAGGTTAGACAGATAACCTAATAATCATAACTTCAAAATCGCCTCTCTCTCCATAACCGAACTCCCTATTCGGTTTCATCATCACTATCATCAGTTTGCACCCTAAGGAGGAACTAGATCACACTGACAAACATGTCGAACTTGATGGCATCTGAAAGATATGGTTCAATCCTTGATCCCCTTCTCATTGATTCGTAATACATATATACAAAATACAAACCCCAATAATAAGGGAAAGAGATAAATACAAATCAATTCCTAAAATACATAACTAGGTCTATTCTATTACACCCCCGCAGTCGAAGCGAGAGGTGGCCGAATGTTGAGACTGGACCTGAAATCATCAAATAAGACCTTCGGTAACCCCTTGGTGAAAATATCAGCAATTTGAAATCGCGTTGGAGTGTGCAATATACGAACTCTGCCACGTTGAACTTGTTCACGGACAAAATGAATATCAAGCTCAATATGCTTTGTACGTTGATGTTGAACCGGATTGCCAGAGAGATAGATGGCACTAATGTTGTCACAATAAACTAGAGTGGCGGTCCGAAGAGGGTGATGTAGTTCGAGAAGGAGATTCCGTAGCCAACAAATTTCGGCAACCACATTAGCAACAGCTCTATATTCGGCTTCGGCACTAGAGCAAGAAACGGTGGACTGCCGTTTAGAAGACCAGGAAAGAAGATTAGGACCCATGTAGACGCAATAACCAGAAGTGGATCGTCGTGTGTCTGGACAGCCTGCCCAATCAGCATCAGTATATGCCCGAAGAGAGACGAGGGTACATGGTGACAGTGTGAGGCCGTATGAGGAAGTACCCTGAAGATAACGAATCACACACTTGAGGGCGTTCCAATCATCGACAGTCGGGGCATGCATGTGAACACATATCTGCTGAACCGCATATGTGATATTAGGTCGGGTAAAAGTGAGGTACTGAAGAGCCCCAGCTAAGCTACGATATAATGTTGGGTTATCAAATGGTGAACTGGACGTAGCGCTCAGCTTAGGCTTAGTGTCAACTGGGGTAGCGACCGAGTTACATGATTGCATACCTGCTCGAGCAATAATGTCTTTGGCATATGATTGTTGCGATAAGAACATGGTGTTGGCAGTTCGAGTAACATGAATTCCCAAGAAATAACTGAGCGGGCCAAGGTCTTTCATAGCAAACTCGGAGGCGAGAGAGGACATAAGTGATCGACGTAGAGCATCAGAAGAGGTCGTCAGAATGATGTCGTCGACATAAATTAGTAAATACGCGGTAGCACCCCCGTGATGATATGTGAATAGAGAATTATCACATTGACTTTGTATAAAACCGATAGAAAGCACAAAATCCGTGAATCGTTGATACCATGCTCGAGGCGCCTGTTTGAGTCCATATAGAGACTTTTTAAGAAGACAAACGTGATCCGGGAAATCTTTGTGACGGAACCCCATAGGTTGGTACATGTAAACGGTTTCATGTAGATTTCCATGAAGAAAGGCATTGGTGACGTCCAGCTGATTTATTGACCAAGACTGAGATAAAGCCAGTGCTAAAACCGTGCGAATAGTTGCGGGTTTGACTACCGGGCTAAAGGTCTCACCGCAATCCACACCAACTTCTTGTGTGCGACCGTCGCAGACCAGACGTGCCTTGTACCTTTCCAATGTGCCATCCGACCTGTATTTATGCCCGAATAACCACATACTGCGTATAACATGCATATTTGCCTGCCTCGGAACTAGTTCCCATGTGTTATTTTTAATTAAAGCATTAAATTCGTTTGTCATGGCATTGAACCAGTCCGGGTTGTAGAGGGCGTCCTTTGGGTTTTTGGGAATGGGAGAGATGGATGTACTGTGAAAGTTGAAAATTTGTTTAGGTTTGGTAATGCCGGACATGGCACGTGTGCGCATAGTCCGGGTAGGAGGTGGTGGAGGAACATGAATGTTGTTGGGATGAGTGGGTGGAAGGCTGTTAGGCGGGTAGTAGATGGGCTCTATGTCAGCGGGTTGGGTTTCAGGTTGGGTTTGGTGCTGGGCGGGTTGGATGGTGGGTTGGGATTCAGTGTGGGCTAGCTGGGGAGTGGGCCGAATAGAAGGTTGGGCTGTAGTGTTGGAGTGCGGAGAAGGGTGTGGGCCGAGAGGAGTTTGGGCCGAAGTATGGGTGGTTGGGGCTGGTATCATAGGGCTGATGGGGGAGGTGGGGTTATGGGTTGGTGGGTTTCGAAATAGAGGGTGAAGGGAAGGGTGGATTGGGTCGTCCAAAAATTCATAGTTTTGGAGCGGGTTTTGCGGTTTGTTGGCGAAGGGAAAAATAGTCTCGTCAAATAGTACATGACGATTTATGGTGATTTTGTGGGTGGAGAGATCAAGGCATTTGTATCCTCTATGGTTTGGAGGGTAACCAAGGAAGACACATGGGGTGGAGCGGTATTCAAGTTTGTGGATGGTGGTGTGGGGTATGAGAGGATAACAAATGCACCCAAAAACACGTAGGTGGTCATAAGCGGGGTGGATGTGATATAGACGTTTGGTAGGTGTTTGGAAGTTGTGGACTTTGGAAGGTATGATGTTTAAGAGATAGGTGGCAACTTCAAGGGCATGAGACCAATACGTGTTGGGCGTGGAGGAGTGGGCCAAAAGGGTTCTCATAATGTTATTAATGGATCGTATTTTTCGCTCGGCTTTTCCGTTTTGAGAGGAAGTATGAGGACAAGAAAAACGAAAGTGCATTCCATTATTTTTGCAATAGGTTTGAAATTGATTATTGACATACTCACGACCATTATCACATTGAAGTTGTTTGATTTTACGGTTAAATTGAGTTTGAATGAAGTTGGTAAAAATGGTGAACATGGTAAAGACATCAGATTTGTTTGCTATGGGGTAGGTCCACAAAAAATTGGTGTAATCATCTAAAAATAAAACATAATAACGGTGTCCCCCATTGCTAATGATGGGAGATGTCCAAACATCACTGTGAATGAGATCAAATGGCATTGAGGTACGAGTAAAGGAAGTAGCAAAAGGAAGACGAATGTGTCTCCCGTAAACACAAGCACGACAAAGTTGATGTTTATGAGAAGTACATTTAATTGAAGATGAAGTTTTTAAAGTTTGTAAAATAGCGAGGCCTGGATGACCGAGCCGTTGATGCCAGATGTCTTGAGAAATAGCAGCAAAAGTAGAAGCAGTGGAAAGTTGTGTGATGTTGGACGGGCTGAGAGTGTAGAGATCCCCCGAGCTATTGCACCGTAGGATAGGTTTCTTGGTCCGGAGGTCCTTCACAGTAAAACCATAAGGGTCAAATTCAACAGATAATTGGTTATCAGTGGTAAAACGACAGACAAAATTAAGTTTTTAACTAGGTTGGGTGCATAAAGGACGTTTTTAAGTTTAAAAGGTGGGAAGGGTGGTGGTAAGGTGATGTCGCCCTGCCCCAAGACCGAAATGGTTTTGCCATCACCAACAATAATGTTACGAATTATGCTTTTAAAAATAGATGAGAACATAGTGTGTTGAGGAGACATAGTACCGGATGCCCCGATGTCCATTGTCCAGGAAGAATCATTGTGTTGAAGAGCCAAGTTGTAAAGAGCTTGCGCAATATCCATAGGAGAATACCCGGCGGTGTATGATTGAGCCGGGTTGCTGTTGCCGCTGCCAGTGGAAGACGGTCTGGGGCCGAGAATACCCTGGGCTGGGTTGAATGTGTTGGGCTGTTGGGCTATTGGGGTTGGGCTGAGGGGTAGGGGCATGGAGGTGCGGAAGCCCATTGGTTCCAAGGGGGTTGTGGGCCGGCCCAAGTATTAGACTGCCATGCATTGCCACTTTGATAATTGTTACTGTTGTTATTGAACCGACCACGACCATAGGAGCCGCGTCCACGACGACCACGGCCATGTCCTCGTCCCCGGTTGCGGTCGTAGTTGTCACTACGGGTTCGATCACGTGTATCGGTGGTGGCACGGTGCGATTTGTCCGATGTGGTGGTGAGAGCGGTACCCACGGCTTGGGCCGATAACTTGGCTTGAGTCGTTTTGCGTTCCTCAACTTGACAGAGACGAGAACGGGTGTTGTAAAAATCGGGCAAGGGGACTGTTTGTTGGAGGATGAGTGCGATGTTTTCGTATTGATCATTTAGGCCGGTAAGGATTTGCATGACAAGTTGTTTTTCGGTAGTGGCTGAGCCAAGGCTGGTGAGTTGGTCGAACATAAGCTTCATGGCTTGACAGTAGGAGGACATGTTGGGAAATTGGTCGAGGCGGGTATTGGCGAATTTGTTTTGGAGGTCGATGGTGCGGGATTCTTGGTTGTCAAGGAAGATGTTTTGTAGGGTGGTCCATGCACTGTAAGCGGTGGTGTCGTTTTTCATAATGGTGTGTAGGAGATCCTGAGTTATGGTGCCGTATATCCATTGTAAAACAATGGCATCGATACGTTCCCATGACTCGGAACAGGTAGGTTTCGGTGGTGTCGGGGCGGTTTGTTTTTCGGTGGAGGAGGAGGTATCGGTTTTCTTTGGTTGAAGGTGATCATAGCATTTGTAAGCTTTGCAGTGATTTTTGAAAAGTTCAGCCCAGGTGTTGTAGTGGTTGGTTTGTTGATCAAGAACCAAGGGGATGGAGTTCTTGATGTTATTAATAGTGACGGCAGGATTGATAGATTGAGAGGTCATGATGAGGGAGAAGGGGTTTACGGCAGGAGATGAGGGATGAAGGGAAGAAGCACAGCAGCCGTAAGAAGAGGAAGGGGGCGGAAAAAAAAAACGAGCTAGGGTTACCTAGGCTCTTGATACCATGAAAGATATGGTTCAATCCTTGATCCCCTTCTCATTGATTCGTAATACATATACACAAAATACAAACCCCAATAATAAGGGAAAGAGATAAATACAAATCAATTCCTAAAATACATAACTAGGTCTATTCTATTAGCATCATCTCTCATTGGATTCTCCTCTGCACTGTCTGCTGTAAGATGTATGTTTTCATGTTTTCTATTATCTTTAAAACAGAACTGATTCAACATGAATTACTTATACTTAACTTGATATCTAGGCCCAATTTAAGTGCACACATGTAGCACTTAGTTTACTATATATAATAAGCAGTTAAGCACTTTAAAACTTCAGTTTCTTTGCACTTTGATTATCATAACATAGGTTACTGTCATTCGATCATATTCGTTCCTACGTTTTTAGAGACCCCAAGCGAACTATAAAGTGGGGACCTAATTTTGCCGACAAACTCTCCTCCAATCCCGACACCATGGGTGATTGCCCTTACTTTTTTCGGCTAGTGAAAGCCAATAGCCTAGAAATAGAAAGCGGGTTGCTATGGGAAATGGGAACGGTGACTGCGGCTGTATTTTGGGGCTTTAGGCCGTTAAATAATGATGATTAGGTCGACGATGGTTGTGTTGTAATAGTTAGAAATCAAGGCGAAATGGGCTTTGAAATTTGGCTTTTTTTGCCAAACAATATTTATTTTGGGCTCTTTCAATGAAAATATGTTTAGTTTTGAAATAAACATATTTATTTGGGCCTAATACATATAACTATATATAAAAACTTCTAAAAATTCGGAGGCCTTAACTATTTGGTGGCCCTAGGCCCGTGCCTAGGTTACCAAGCCTACGGAGACGGCCTGCATTCTATTTTTCCCAACCATGATAGGAAACTTTCAACCATATGATCTCTTTGTCTACTTATGCAATTACGAATTACGATATATCATATATCATGCTTTAGCTGCTGAAAGGACAACATTCTTTATGTAATTGGACATCCGACGGACTTTTGTTTGTTTCTTTTACTATGAAAACTTAGCTATATCCTCTTCGAGCGTCATTGTTATTTAGATACGTAATACTTGGAGAACAACCCTTAAGTCATCCCTCAGATCCACAAAGTCCTTTCCAAACAGTTCTAGTTTTTTGATTGAATCTTTGACTTACAAACCCATTTAGGTCATAGTTGTTTCCACGTCCCATCACGTTTCTCCAAATGCCTATACTTGGATGCGCCTCTGCCTTTCTTAGCTCCTTGTTGAGACCCTTGACCACGGGCACGGCTTTCTTCACCCTACGCTTTGTGCAGGAGACTGTTTCCCATTGCTAGAATCCCTGACCTCAAGGTCGCAAAGCAACAACGTTACCAATTGCTCCAAAGCCTGCCCTCGAAAAGTGTAAAAAGGACTTTTGATAAATCACTAATGCTTAACCAACTTCAGAATAAATGGAAAAATAGGAAGTTGGGCCAAACTCCGAGTCATCTAGTTTCTTGACATGTAGAAACCGAGGAACCATTGATTTTACATGCAATCAACTTATTCTAGCAAAATTATTAAACATAAATAAGATTTCAATTCTAATTAATAAAGTTTATAATAATTATCAACAAATGAGAGAAGACACCTAAAACAAGGCAGACAAACCTAATATTGATCATTGCTAAC
The DNA here is from genome assembly GCA_030545235.1 of Helianthus tuberosus. Classification (NCBI taxonomy): domain Eukaryota; kingdom Viridiplantae; phylum Streptophyta; class Magnoliopsida; order Asterales; family Asteraceae; genus Helianthus; species Helianthus tuberosus. Next base: position 11,078,767 of record CM060373.1, on the reverse strand, counting down.
CCGATTCGAAAAAAAATGATAATAAATAAACTTACCATGGTTTTATTGCAAGTAGTAAAACCTAATAAAATTGATGAATGTAGTCATTAATTATCAAACCTAATATTGAACTGCTAACCCGATTCGAAAATTCGGAATCAAAATTCAAATTCGGTTTCGTTTGAATTTTGGGTTTTGTGATTTTGGTTCTCCTACTAAACCCCTTTAGGATCAACTACAACACATCGAAACCGATGTTCTAAATTGGCGTAATTTAGACTTTGATGAATAAATACTTGGAGGAGGTGATAGTAAATCATTCAAAAATGATTTTACCATATGATTTTTCCATATACTAGTATGTGTAATTTAACTTAGCATGTTATAAGAATAACTTGGGGGGGGGGGGGCATGTTTATGAGACAAATACTACCACTGTTCGATAAACACATGATTCGTTTGTAGCTTAATCATTATTAGTTTGGTAAAAGCTCTCTTGTAATTCAGTTCAAGTTGATTTGGCTCTTAAAAACACTCGAGTAGAGTTCTATCTCAAGTTGTAATTCAGTTCAAGTTGATTTGGCTCTTAAAAACACTCGAGTAGAGTTCTATCTCAAGCTCGATGTCACGAATCACCCAACGACCTGCCCAAAAATCAGCATTACAATGTTGCGTTTCCGGAAGATTTTAGACAGCAATATACCAGGTCTTTCTAGGCTGTTTAAGGCTAACTTCGGAGCATCTAAAGCGCTGCAATCTTCATAGGAAATGTAGAACATAATAATATCTAGGGCTGATCTAGAATGATTCATAAAAAAAACCTAGATATCTAGCCTCAATTACTTAAAAGATCCATGTAAATATCCAAGATATTTGTACTTAGGAAAACTCTAGATTAGGAAAGATTTAAATACGTAGCCACTAGTATAAATAGGTGATAAGGTCTCATTTACAAATCACCTCCACAAATTCTTGTGTTCACCTTGTAAAGCTTAAGCGTGTTGATTATATCCTTATACAGGGGACAAATATAAAAGCCCTAATCATGTTTATTCAATCATGAATATGATATTAGACATCAAATCAGTAAAACTTACTTGTTGGAACAGAGATATGAGATAAGAATGTTGAATCCACGATTCCCGTTATGGTACCTTGTGTTGATGGATCACATTAGAGAGAATTGATCATGGTGTTCTTAAGGAGTTTTTCCATACCTTTTTATCAATACTCATGATCAATATATAATGATCATAAGTGATGGTAGGTTATAAAAACTCTATACATTCTCTTATTAAAAGGTACCTAAAGGGAAATCTTAATTGTCCCCTTAAACTATTTAATATTTACAATTACTACCATCAAGTAATTGTCGGAGACTAGTTATGTCATATTGGTAACGTTACTCAAATGATCCGCAAGGCCACATCAACGGGCTATTTCTAACATTCTCCCACTTGGCCGAGTGATCATTTGTGATAAGCATAAAAAAGTTTGGCCAAGTTAAAACATTAATCAATGTTTCAAATTGAAACTGTAACAGAAAAAATACAGTCATTGAGTTATTATCAACTCAAGACCCCCATTAATCATGTTACAACCCCAAATCAAAACATACGTAAATTTAAGACCAAAATGACTAAGTTAAGCCCTTTAAAATTAATTTGTATAATTCTCGTCTATACGTCATTAGGTGCACATACGTATTTATAGACAAACAAATTGTATTATTGAGGAAAAATAATAACTAATCATTCATATGTACGATATGCTATTATGTAAGGCCTTTAGTAAAACCCGTCTTTATTATGAGCTCTTAAAAAGACATTGGGTGTAGACCTTAGTTATTGGATCCATAAGCATATCATGAATGTAAATGTATTTGATACAAGTATTTAGGTTCCTCTTCTTGTTCATAAACGAACAATAATTTTGTATTGAAGTTTAATGCAGCACCTCTCGAACTGTTACTGCTCGAGGAAATAAGGTAGCTGACTTTTCACAGTAAGTCTTCAATATAGTATTTATATGGAGTTAACAAGTTTATGAGTCCGCTAATAAATCTTTAACAACATTTATTAACAACTGCGTTGTTAATTAACAACATATTATGTCAATATAACTTATTTTGTTTTATCAGTTTCTTATGACTCCTCCATGAGACAAATTTGTCCGCAGACATAAGGATTACCCCAAATTGACTTTTAGTTTCTTTTGAATATTACAAAATCAAGGTAAGAATAATCAACCTCTTCTTATAGTCTTTCTCGTTTCTTAAAGATATTGTAAGATGCTTCACGATAATTTAGAGTGGTCCAATGTTCATCAATGTGAGCAATATCTAAACGAGTATAGACTTGAACCTTCGTAAGGCTTCTAATTAATGAAGCATAAGGAAGTAATCTCATTTATCATTTTATCCTCTAAAGGAGAGCTATATTGTTTGTTACACATGTAAGAGCCCGCTTTAGAGTAAAGCTTATGGGACGAAACTAATGTCCTGTTGAGTCTATCTCGATATATTTTGATATCTCTCGAGTAAGTGGTATCTCCGAGATTCATTATATCAAAATATGTGTGAGAAATTATCTGACTTGTGTAACATATACTTATCTAAAAGTGCTATCTATACAAGGACAAGTTTACATTAGTTGCTCCCACTCATCTTGAGGTAAGTACATAAATCCACTTAATTCTTGATGAAAAGAATGCATTAAGATTTCATCACATTTTGATGTTTGCCTTAAACCCATACATGGAATTAATTGACTTACAAAGTAAGTGTTCTTGACCTTCAGTTTAGAACTTTCAGGTTGTTTTATGAACATGTAAGTCTTTGTTTAAGGAAAGTTTGTTTCAATGTTCATATAATGTAGCTCTAAATGATTATAAGCCACTAGAACAAACAATGATCCTCAAAGAAACATCTTGTAAGAAAGGTAAGATGATTCTTTGATAAATAATTCTCTTCTGAGCATAACCATTAACAATCAATATTGATTTTAGTGTCTTAACGTTTGCATTTGGATTTGGATTTAGGTAATTCAACCAAACCCCAAACGTTATTCTAACAAATAAAATCAAATTTACTAATAACAATTCTTATTCCATTTAGAAAATTGATTGATGCTAATGACTTAATTAGAAGAGGTAGGATCAGTAAACTTTCTAATATCCATTTCAACTTTAGTCAAGGAGGATACATAATCATCAAAGTTAAACCTAGATGACCTCCGTAGTTGATTATTGGGTTGTATTAAGAGTTTCAGTTTTATGGATTAACTCTTGCCTAAGTTGCTATCACTTTCATAATTCTAAGTGTGTAAGAGTTGGTGCAATATGGTGTGTAAGAGGTATAATCGGAGTAAAATTTAATAGGTCTCTTCCCCCCGCCTCTTGCACTTCTGGCAAGTCCTAATAAGGACTTTTACTGCTCTCGCTGACTTAGAAATCTTTAACAATTTAGCATGCTTATGGTCAACATTAGAAGACCAATAAATTCTAGTAGAAAAACAAGTTAATGATGTTACTCATTGTAGTTTCTCTGTTTGAGGATTATAATTTTGGTAAGAAATCTGAGTGTGCCCACGTTTAAGCAACAATGAAACTTTTGTTAGAGTAGCAGTAGATTCTTAAAGAGAAAAGTTGTGAAGGAGCAATGTGTTGTTCAAGAGGTACAAATTGAGGTAACAACAAGTTTTCACTCCCCTACCTCTTGCAACTCTCGCAAGTTAAGATTAAGACACTTAATGCTCCTACTAACCTTTTAGATCTCTAGGAATGCTACAAGATAAGTTTCAGTGATGTACGTGTTGTGGGAACCTTTCATATATGTTAGACTTGATTTCCTTAATGTCCGGATGTTATAAAATATTTGAGGGACATATTTAGAAGGAATCATAGTATATATGAATTAATTTCTTTAATACCTTGATCCATAAGGGACATGTTAGACACAAGTAAATATTATTTGAAATGATAAATGACTTATGTCTGAATATTCCATTTTGGGATAAGTTCCAATGAAATATAATTTCTGATGGAACATGATTTATTCCCTTAGCCATTTAAATATTAAGGCTTTTAACACATGCTCGCAAGTCACTAAAAATGAGATTTGATAATATTTCATCCTTCATTAACCTGGTCCAAATTTCACATGCAATTTGGTCTTAATGGATGAAGTTTTTAAATCTCATTTTTCTTTTGTTAAATTTTCATTTTCATGATAACAAAAGTTGTGAAAAATGTAGTATCATCTAGTTCTATCTTATAAGGTTTCCATCCAGATTGTGATGGCAAATAATATGAGAGTTTAAGGTAAGAGTGACTTTGTCGTGACCATGCAAATCTCACAACTGTCATAATGTAGCTTTCGTATTGATACTAAATTCTGAATTATCTACAGAATATATAAGGTATCACGAAACCCAATTATGAAATAGTTTATTATGATTCTTATAGTCTTAACAATAAATTTTGTCACTAACTCTCATCTTAAGTATTTGTTGATGTCTGGTAAGGAAACACAAAGAACTAGAGTCAACCTGTCATGTGTTGATTGAAATATTATCATTAGCAGACTTAAATAACATAAATATCTTACTACTTATCTTAGCCAGTTGTTCCATTGAATTATGGATAGTCTCGATGCTTATGCCTGGTTTAATGGCATAAATCTGCAGTGAGACTTTCCTTTGAAGAAACTTATAACTAGAAGCAGTACATGTCCACTTTCTCCGAATCATAAAAGTATCCTCCTTTTAGGTTTAGTGGCGGTGAGATGAACAACATCTAATTTTCCAGTTTCATGCATTCCATTTCCTGTACATATGCTGCTAATCAACACACTCATTTTCCTTTGGTACTCTTGAGTGGTATAGTTGATTCTTAAGGCAACTTATGATATTAGTGGAAAAGTTAAATGTAATGCACCGGAAAAGTGTATTGATTTCTATGTGTAAACCTTTAAATTATGGGTCATGGTATTGTACATCATGATGTATTCACATATGACACTAACTTTATAGTAAGAATCTAGAGTAATATATGCGTCTTAGGAGTTATTTTGATTCTTCCAAAGAAAACAAATTAGTCTTAGGAAACTTAGAATCTAGAATAACTCACATGATAGCAATAATTAAGTTAGTTCATGATTATCATAAGAGATATAATGTTTAACTTATCCCACTAGTTATGCTCTAATTTTCTTCTGTGATACTTTTATCAGAAAAGAGCAGTAGGATTGTCATATCTTAAGAGATAATCAACAATCCAATAAGAGCAAATTTTATAGAAACTCTTTAGTAAGCAAAACATTTTAGGTTTTGAAATTAGAGTGGATGAAATAGATGATATACAAACCTAAGAAGAAGCTTGGAGTGATTTACATTATGGGGTAATCAAGTAAGGCAGACACAAATTATTATATTGAAGATATAGTCTACTATAACACCAAAATAACAGACTAACCTAAGGTTCTACCTGAATTTTGGCTTCGCTTTGTCTTTGACCAAAATTCAGACACATTATGAACATACATAAATAACAGATTGTCTTGATGTTCTACATAAATCTGGCTTTGCTTTAGCTTTAATCAAAATTTATGCATTATGAACATACATAATAGACTGACTTATTGTTCTACATGAACTTTGGCTTCGCTTTGGCTTTGACCAAAATTCATGTATTATGAACATATGTAAATAAAACCAACTTAATGTTCTGCCTGAATTTTGGCTTCGCTTTGGCTTTGACCAAAATTCAGGCATTATGAACAATATAAATAATAGACCGTCTTTAGTGTTCTATATGAACTCTGGCTTCGCTTTGGCTTTGACCAAAATTCATATATTATGAACACACATAAATAATAAAGTAAAGCGCATAAATATAACATAACACCTTTGGGCCAGAAATGAAATATTTATGTAAATTAGGCAAATACATATAATCACATAAGATGGCATAACTTAAGCTTCAATGTTTAATCAAATGATATCCCGTTGGTTCAATCATTGATCACTGAAGTTCGCCATTTAATTTGCATACTTAAGTTGGGCCATTCACAAGTTAGTCCCATATGAGAGCAAAAATAAGTAAATAAATAACTAAGGCTTGCAAACCGGTTTTAACATCTTTGCAAAACGATTTCATAATTTGCAAGATAATTTTGCCAACATAATTAACTAATTAGTCGATTTCAATACTTTTCATCTATACCAAATTAAATCACCATTAATAGGTTTGTTGGTGTGTGATTGAAATAAGTCACCAACATTTAGGGCTGTAAACGAACCGAACGAACACGAACAAGGCCATGTTCGTGTTCGTTCGTTAAGGAAATTAACATGTTCTTGAACTGTTCACGAACGCATACCGAACATAAGTTTGTGTTCATGTTCGTTCGTTAAGAAAATTCAGTTGTTCACGAACAGTTCATGAACACTGGTCTCGAACACAAACGAATGAAAGCATATAAAAACGAACGCAAACAAACATTTAACTTGAAAATAAAACACAAAAACATTGTTATCCTTAAACATTTGATATAAGTAGTTAAATACAACCATCAAATGATAAATCAAAACACAAGAAGTCTACTACACCACCAAACGATGAATCATGGTTAACTAACTTAGACATAATTATCCCCAAAAATGTCTTAGAATGTCCAAATTTTAGCTAACTTAGAAAAAAAAATATGGTTTCAAGTTTTCAATATGTTTAGATAAAAGGTTTATTATTTATTGTTTTTTTAATATAAACAAATGAACATGAACGAACGTCACCGAACACATTACCGAACGTTCATGAACGTAGTTGAACGAACGAGACATGTGTTCGTGTTCGTTCGCTAAGCTAACCGAACAAAACTTTTTGTTCGTGTTCGTTCGTTAAGCTAATCGAACGAACATAAACGAACTTCCCGCCGAACGGTTCACGAACTGTTCGCTGAACGTTTGGTTCGTTTACAGCTCTACCAACATTTAGAATAAATTGATTTAATCGATCATCAATAGATTTATGAAAAATACTGCTAATTTAGTGATTTGCAAATTATGCATGTTTAGGATTCATGAAAACCGATTGGCATATAAACGATGTGCAAAAAAAAAAAAATCGATTATAAAATAAAATATCTCAATTGATTAAATCCTTTTTGCAAAACTAAACGCAATCAAAGAAATAATCCAACTGATGGATTCTTGTTGGCATGGAAATTTACGTAATTTAAAATTAATATACCATTAATTCACCACAAATATGTATAAGTCACTAATTAATTACATTGAATAAGAATTGCAACAGAATATTGTGAAACCCAATAGCCAAAACAAAATTAAAAATATGCCACAAATTAAAATCACCATCAATTGCAATTCAAGATGATGTAAATATAGTTAAAGTGACAATTCTTTGTTTTGGATCGTATGCCATATATTTTCAGTTATCAAGAGTGTCAGAATGAATCATTTGAAAATGAATATATTTTACTTCCATAAGAAAGCTATTACATCATGATTGCCAGTTATTTGAATTGTCCAAAAGAGCTCGTGATATTATTAACAAATTGACTTACATGGTTTAACTTCTAAATCAACTTGCAGGTCAGAAGATCACGAAACATAAAACATGGCAACAAATCGATTTACATGATCAACTTGATATAATCAACATGAATATGATATTAGACATCAAATCAGTAAAACTTACTTGTTGGAACAGAGATATGAGATAAGAATGTTGAATCCACGATTCCCGTTATGGTACCTTGTGTTGATGGATCACATTAGAGAGAATTGATCATAGTGTTCTTAAGGAGTTTTTCCATACCTTTTTATCAATACTCATGATCAATATATAATGATCATAAGTGATGGTAGGTTATAAAAACTCTATACATTCTCTTATTAAAAGGTACCTAAAGGGAAATCTTAATTGTCCCCTTAAACTATTTAATATTTACAATTACTACCATCAAGTAATTGTCGGAGACTAGTTATGTCATATTGGTAACGTTACTCAAATGATCCGCAAGGCCACATCAACGGGTTATTTCTAACAAAGTGCTCTCTTGTAAACTCTCTTTGTAATCTTTTCTTGTAATCAATAAAGGTTTAATTGATTACCAATCTTGTTATTTCGCACTTGTTCGCTTCCGAATCACTACACTGTTGGGACAAGGGCTGATCTTAGAAAGACTCTAAGAACCGTACATGAGCTGAATTATTCACTCCGTGACATCGAGCTAGCTTGCTTGAATAAGTCTTCATCTTAGATTTTTCTTGTACGTTGATAATTTCATATTCTGTAACATATTTGAAATTTCTATAATACTTGTTATTTAAGACTCATCAAGTTAACTTACTGAGTCACGAGATATGAGCGTATTCAAGTTGAATACGAGCACAACTTTCTCGCTTTTAAATAGAAGATTGTGACCCGGGCCAACTCTTTTGTATTGTTATAAGTTCGAATCCAGGTTGATACTTGATAGTAACTCGACTTTAACTTATTTGCAGAGGCTGGACCACCCTGAGATTTACACAATGCAGGACGGTGGATTTTTTGTTTCTTAGCATTTATTGAATAGACAAAGTTTTAGTGTTTGATTGGCAACCCACTTGGCCATTAGTTGTTTGGTTTCTTGCTGACTATCTGTCTACCAATTCAATTCGGTCACACACATATTATATCGGTCACATGCTCTATTAGGGTACTCGGGGCGCTCCCCTAAGAGGGGAGTCCCCTCTCTTACGCACACCCAATCCTCGTGTGCCACGTCAACTCCCCTCTTAAACTCCCCTAACACCCCAATTTGATGGCGCCACTCCCCTCTTAACTCCCCTTGTTTTTTTATTCAAAAAAAAAAAAAAAAAGAAGAAAATGGTTTGATTGGTCTAAATTGCGGCTGGCCCCACCATCACACCTCTCCCTCTCCGGTGAATCCCCACCCATTTCACTCCCCTAAACCACTCACCTAAGGGATGGCGGCGGTGTTCCCCTTAGGTGAATGGGGTCACCGAATGGACTCCCCGCTTGTGCCCCGAGTACCCTTAATAATCACGTAACCTAAAATGGTAATATAAATAACATATGCTAGTGTATATATATATATATATATATATATATATATAGGGTAAGGTTCATGCGAGAACCACCTTTATTGCGAAAACCGCGAGAACCAATATGAACACAACCTAAAATAGCTAAAAAAACCTAACCCCCCCCACCCCAAGCTAAAAACTAAACCCCCAAAAAACCTAAAAAAATCTAGAAAAATAAAAAAACACACACAATTTTTTTTTAATATTTTTTACATTAAAATCGCTACTTTTAGTAAAAAAAAATAAAAAAAAAATTGGCTACTAAAATAGCGATTTTTTTATAAAAAATATTATTATTTTTTTTGTGTTTTTTAGCTATTTTTAGGTATTTTTGGTTGAGTTCACATTTGTTCTCGCGGTTTTCGCAATAAAGGGTGGTTTCTAACGGATCCTTCTCCTATATATATATAGGTTGGTTATTGTACAATAGGGCTTAACGTACGAACTGTACGCGACTGTTTTTTTCAAGGTGCGACTTTGTTTTTTAACATGCGATTTGTGCTGAAAAAAAAATGTGAAAATGCTTTATATACCAACATGCGATTTCATCATATTTACCAACATGCGAAATTGCTACAAAAAACCAATATGCGATTTCATCAAAGTTACCAACATGCGATTTTCAACATGTTTTTTTTATAATATGTGATTTCACAATCGCGTACGAGCGTACGATAAACCCTATTGTACGTTACATTTTTTCTTATATATAATTGTAGTTATATATATTTATTTTTTAATAATAACAAAACTACATACATTCCAATTTCAGTTCTTAGGAAATTACAAACCAAAATCAAGACGACAAGACTATTGGAGAGTTAATATAATTACCGACAGACTCTTATATATAAGTAGATACAACTTTATGTGTTAACATATTGCAATTTATTTTATTTAATCCATGTAATATATGAGTTTTTTAAATTCATAACTTGTTTATTAGTAAGTATATAACATTACTATAATATTCGAGATTGTAACCTAGTCTTTCATATATGAAATTACTTTGACGTTATCCTCAAATGTATTTTTATCCAATTAAATAATTGTGTTAGGTATTACATACCAAAAAGTTATCTATAGTAGTATGTTTGAATGTATCATTTTTATTGGACTTGCAAACAAACTTACTTCTAAATATCCCTATAATTATATTTGACAGGATTTGAATCTTTCACCTTTTTAAATAGAAGAGAATAACCTTATCATCACATCATGTCCCTTGAGGACTATTTAAATGTATGAATGATTATTAAAAGAAAAAACTGTTTGGTAGCTATCATTGTTTTAGTAAATTATCTTCGTTTTTCTCTTATGAATCAAAGCTTAGCCTATTAAGGGATGTTTGGTATTTGTTACGAGACATACGCTAGACCTATTTTATGAGACGAACACCACACCTATCTTGCACTTTAAAAAAAAGTTAAACGGCAAACTAATCTATTTTCGATGACATTTATATGTGTACCTTATAGGATTTGATCCCTTAAAAACTTTTGAGATAGAAAGAAAACACCCTACTACTACACAATACTTGTTAGGAATTAACACTTTTAAATTTGTATGAATCTTTTATCTTTCATTCATAATCTGAATAGGATAAGTGGATTTTTTTTTTTGTTTATTAGGCTAGAGGGTGTGGTTTAAAGCCCTAGGAGCTTTATTACGTCACGTAAGCGCCACGTAGACGACACATAAGTATGGGACTTTATCGTTAACTTACACGGTGTGGAATAACACCCTTTATAAAGCCTTTTTTAACTATATTAAAAAAGATAAACAAAAAAAAGCTGATTGGTTGACTTTTGATGGGGTCCCTTGATTTCATCCTCTCGCACGCGCTAACCCTTTGGCAGAATCAATCGGAGGCGGGGTGGGGGTGTGAAGCGCCAAAGGGCGCTATTGAGCTTATGTTTTTTTTTGGAAGGAGACTTTCTCTGTACAAGACCGAATGGCCTCCGGGGTCATGTCAAAGACATTTCCCCGTCAGCCCCGCTCTTCCGGACGCGATGTTCGATCGGGCCCCGGCCGGCGCGTAAGCTGACTTCCGCCCGGAAACCATACTGCCCCCACACGAGAGACTCGCTGGGGTAACAGCTGGGTAAAACCGGGTTGCCCTCAAGACCGCACCATGCCTCGGTAGGATACGATCCATCACTGGGACGTCCCCCCCCCCTAAGACCACAAGTGGGAGTCGAACCGGTGACCTCCGAAGAGGAGCCGGCCCAACTTAACCCTGTGGGAATACCCACTGGGCCATGAGGATGGGGTGGCGTGAAGCCACACCCCTGGCCTTAGTGTTTATAGAATATAACAAAAGTTTTGTGTTTTATTGGATAATCCAGTTGGCCATTTGCTGTTTGGTTTTGTTCGGCCTACCAATTTCAATTTGACCACACCCTTACCAAATACGGCACATGCCCAATTGCTCATTCATTTATTAATGGTGATAAAATCAAAAGGTGAGGTGCTGTGTATATAATAGCGAAAACGCCGAAAAGTCAATATTAATTATTTTATTTTTAAAACAATACACATACCCTTTTTCTTTCACGTGTATAATTATCATCTTGTTGTTTTCTTGAAATAATAAATGTACTTTATTTAGTAAAATTTCTATTTTCATCCCTGAGGTTTATTTATTTTAACTAGTTAGTCTAAAAAACTAATTTATAACAAATCTAGCCCTAAAGTTTGCGTTTCTTAACGCTTTTCATCCAAATGACCAACTTTGTTTGCTTTTTCATTTTATTCTTGGCTAATTGAGCAAAATACCCCCAGGGACTAAAATAGAGGTTAATTCTTATATATAAAAATATTATATATATTTAAATTGTTTAATTTTTATAATATATATATATATATATATATATATATATCTAATTTATTGTTTAATGTTTAAGATTTTTAGGATTTTACAAAATTTAAATAATCTAACCTCTAAATAGATGTACCAAGAAAAGACATACACATAGAGATTATATATACAATAACAAATAACATACTATATATTGCCCAAAAAAATCCCAAGGCAATGTATATAAATGATATAAAAGGTTTGATGAGTTCATGATCAAACGTGGTATTCAAAGGAGTGGTTATCATAGTTGTGTATTCAATTTATGTAATTACTCATTAATCAATTTGGTAAGATACCGCGGAGAACACAACACACTAACACAAACACCGTAAAGCGTATAATCACATATTATTTAAATTAAAAAAAATAAACCATAGCAATACCGTACGTAAATTATATTTTTATAAGTTGTGCAATTTTTATATGTAATTATTTTTTACGAGTGCGTAATTATTGTGTGTAATTATATATATTAATTGCGTAACTATTTTACGTTAAGCGTAATATTTTATATACATATATATACACACATGCATATATATACATATAATATTTTTAGTGGTTAGATTATTTAAACTTTGTAACATTCCAAAAATTTTAAACATTAAACAATAAGAATTTTAAACATCAAACGTTATGCAATTTAAACATGTATATATTTTTTAAATATATATATATATATATACACACAGATATATGTATTTTTATATATAAGAATTAACCTCCATTTCAGTCCATGTGGGTATTTTCGTCAATTAGCCAAGAATTAAATGAAAAAGTAAACCAAATTAGCCATTTGGATGAAAAGCGTTAAGAAATGCAAACCTTAGGGATGGTTTTGTTATGAATTAGATTTTTGGACTAGACTAGTTAAAATGGACAAACCTCAGGTACGAAAACAGAAATTCACTCTATCCTAAGTTAAGTAACTAAAAGTGTAATTATATTTTAAAGAATACCGTTCGGTACAAATAGAGTTACTGTACAAAACGTCTGAAGTGAGCAATTCACTAATATAATATTTTCAACTTTATATAACTAGAATGATTATCTTAATTACTCTAGTTATAAGGTTGGTGATAATTACTCTAAAGTAATTACATAACTAGTATTAAGCACCCCCCGCGTTGCGGCGGGGCCATCAACACTAAACTTACGACGTGTTAATGCGAATAACTTAGACCGAAACGTAAAACATAGAAAAGAATAACTAAGTTGACCTAGGACTCGTGCGTTGCAATGAACCTATCAAACTGGAAAAAATAGACAACGTAAAAATGTTGAACCGCACACACATTGCGTCGTGTTAACTCGCAGAATTTAAAACGGAACGTAAAACGAAAAATTTGCGTAAGATGGAAAATATAAGGGACCAAAGTTGAAAGTAAAAAAATTGTAAGGTTAAATTGCGAAAGATGAAAACTTTTGGATTAAAAGTAAAAAAAATCAGATAGGTTTGTGTTCAAAGTGAAAAATCAAGTTTTTTTTTTCTTTTTAAAATCCCCTAAGCATTGGGTACACCCACTATATGCATACAATTGTTGAAAATTTATAGTATAGAAATTGCCCTCTAATCAGTGGCGGATCTTGCCCGTTGAACGTGCCAGGGCCGAAAGACACGGACACTAAAAAAAGCCCGGACAAGCCCGGGCCAAACATAGTATATATAAAAAATTTCGATCGAAATACGGAAAATTAGCACTACGACCGAAAAACTTGCCCGGGCCGTGGCCCTGCCACTAGCCTACTAAGAACCGCCCCTGCCTCTAATTAATCTAAAGTAGAGTAATTATAATTACTCTAAATATGTTTAAGTTAGATCTGAATTGCTCTAGAGTAATTATATATAGAGTAATTACACGGCTATATAATTACGTTACTTGTAAAACATAGTTACATCAAGTGTTTAATATATGTAGAGTATTAAAAAAGCCCAAGAAGTTTAAGCCATGAAACCAAACAAAACATTAGTACGGTTTGGTTTGGTTTAGTTTAGTTCAGTTTTAATTTTTAACAATTGGGTTTGGTTTGGTTTATAATTGTTAAATACCGTTACTAAGAGTGTCGTTCACACTTTTACTAAAAAAATCATTACTAATGGTTTGACTCGTAGTTTGAGTTCAGAGTCGTGAACTAAGACCGTAAACACCACTACGGTTACATGTACATATATATTGCATATCCATAGTTTAGTCATAAGAAGTAAACAAATAAATTACCCTGAACCATATTGTAGTCTAATTGAAAAATAAATTTCTCATATATTGGCTCATACAAACTCTTCTAACTTACATATATACTCATAAAAAGATTAATGAATTGACAAAATAAGCAAGGATGACACATCAAGACATCTAAAACTTTCTCTATATCTTTCTAGTTTCGACTTACAAGAAAGTACATGATTGATATCATATACACATTTACTCTACTTTATAACATAAGAGGTCATCTTGGTGATTTTAAAGACTCGACTTGGGATTTTCCTTGTGGACCTCTGGTTCTTATGAAAAGTCGGTATTCATCAAAAGTCATTGAGGGGTAGAGAGGGGGTGCCTCGGGTGTTATGAGCTCCGGCGCTGGATGAATAAGCAAATCACTCTTTGGGTTATAGAAATACGCCAACGACACTCGCTCTTTGTTTGGATTCACTATCACCCTGTGTTCTACACTCTTGTATATAGCGTTGCTTATAACCTAAAAAAGCAAAGTAAAAAACATGATATACAAGATAGGCCAAAGAGCCAAGACATGCTAATATGCTATATATATGCAAATGCAATGACAACCACTCATGCAAAAGTTGTATAGAAAAGCTAGTGATAGTTAAGTTGTTTGGTGACTAGTTCAAACCTTGTACCAACCACTAACACAACTGTCATGCAAAAGTTGTATAGAAAAGCTGAGATTATTGACCACCCACTAGTGCTAACCTTGAAAGTTTTTTTTCCTCTTGTGATGCATGTGCATATATTTAATGAATTGCAATGTGCATCTTATCGGATATTTAGAAAGAAACAAGTGACAGCCACCATTAAATGTATGGTCCCTAATTGCACTAAAATAAGATTAACATGGATGATAGATAGATCCTTTTCCCTTTATGCTTAAACTGTGTTCACCTTTTAAAAAAATTCTTAACAGAAATATGTACCTGAATTTGATCCCCTATATTGACTATGATCCCATGCCGAACCGGTTTTACTGTAATCCATTGTTCGTTTCGTCGGACTTGAAGCCCGCTAACGTTCTCATCAGGGAGGAGAAAGGTGATGCCGCCAGGATCCGAATGAGACGAAAGACCTAGGGTTAAGTCGGGTTGTGGGCATTTCGGATAAAAGTTTACCCTCAAACAAGCCCCGATGTCCTCTCCACCGAACTTGTTTTGAAGATAATCATGTCGTAATCCAAGGTTAATTGAAAATACCTCTAACAAAGAGTTACCCAACCGCACTATCTCCTTCGAGTATTCTTCCACAAGTTCCCTACATTAAAACACGCAAAATTTTAATGTCAGGTTTTAAGTCGTGAAAATAGAGCTATACGCTGCGTATAGAGCTATACTTAGGGTTTATATACACTAAATACATGCATTAGGCTTAAATTGGCCTGACATGCACCCCGGGACCCACACATGTGAGATCCTTATGCACCAGGTTTGCCATACATATCTATTATATTTATAGATATGAAGATAACACTTACACAATTAATATATTGTTTTGTTTATACTTTTTTCTTGTGTTAACTGACCTTAAAGAAGATGGCTTATCAGGCCATTTACGGTGATCCTTTAACGAAGAAGGTAGATAGTGAAGAAAATAATAATCACTCCAATCAAGTATTGCTCCCTTTTGAAGCCCTAATCGGCTTCCATAACCTTCATAAGTTAACGGTAAATTCGCGTATTTTTGCTTCACCTCCATCGGCTCATGAAAAAACTCGCGCCAAATCTCCCTTACTCCGTCAACTAGCTCCGCCTTCAAACCGTGATTAATCACCTGGAAAAACCCCCACTCGCGGCAGGCGATGGAGATTTGGTTCATCGTTGCTTCACGGATGGTGAGATCACCGTCCGTGAGTCCAGACAAGTCTACAAGTGGTATGTTTATTTCCGAAAGAGATGAGTTATTAAGCGTAGGTCGATCTGACGGCGGCTTGATGTATCTATCGGGAATTATCGATTCCCCGTTTTCTGACAAAGATTGCACCCGGACCACGGGTTCAGGCCAATCGCGTGTGCAACCCATGTTTTTCTTTTATTTGAACCGCGACAAAGAAAACTTTATTAGAAAAAAAAACTAGCAAGAAGCCAGAGAAAAGTATAAGGTTACAATGGAAAACCGATGAACCGCGGCATAGAAAACTTTATTAGAAAAGTGCAAAAAAAAAACTAGCAAGGTGCAAGAACAAAGTATAAAGTTACAATCGAAAACCGATAAAATTAAAATTACACCAACCAGACCATTTTAGAAAGGAAAAAAACTAGCAACCCATGGTTGATAAGAGGTTAGAGATTATGAGATGGTGGTGAGGAGAAGGGGAGAGGGTGGTTTTTATAGGCTGAGGTGCATGTGAATATCTATGTAATGAAGCAAGGAAAACGTGCAAATACTGTATATGGATTGTGTGTTTTAGGTAAGTAACATGTCTACAATCACACAATTTATGAAAAGGAACACCGACATGAATTGTGGTTTTGAAGTTTTCTAGTTTTTGATTGGGCAACTTTCATAAGTGTGTCAGCTTTATTAAAGATATTTTCTTTAATGAAATGTCAACTTGAAGTATTCATTTGTTTTGGTATATATATATCAGCTTATTGTATTGTTTTTTTTTTTTTATGTTTTATCTTTATTTTACCTATGTCTTTATGTCTTAATCTTTGTTTTATTTAAGTAAAACATTAGATGTTTATATAATTTACAAAAGTTAGACATCAACTCATATCCTACAGAATATTTTATGTGAATAAATTTTACAGAAGTTATCAACTCATATCCTACAGAATATTTTATGTGAGGATGTGAATGGTTCAAAACGGATAGGGTAAGAAAACAACAAGTAATGGCATAAAAAGAGCTCCTAATAAACGATAAAATAATACAAACAATCAAATTAACAAAAACAAATATAAAATGAACGCAAAAGATTTAGGACAAGTGGAGTTAAGGAAGACAAGTTTTAACATAAACTAAAGTACTAAACTATAAAAAAACAAGTAACATATAATATAAAGATAGAAGACAATATTCTTTTAACATAAACTAAAGTACTAAACTATAAAAAAAAACAATTAAAATATAATATAATATAATGAATTACAATTAGTGAAATAACATGGAAAAGAAAACTTAGGGTTTCTAACTTTCGCCCAGCTTTTGATTTTCTTAATCTTAAAAAGTTAAGATTGGTCTTATTTTAATTATTGGATTTCTACATCGTCTACGGTCCCCCATCTTAGACCTATGGTGCCGTCGATCTAGTGTTGCTATTGTACCCGAAGACAATGGATTAAAACCATTGAAAATAAAACTTTCTACAAATTAGTGGACCTATGAGCCCCCCCCCCCCCCCCCCCCCCCCCCACCAAGACAAACTACAACGCTACATCCTCTTTGATGTAAACTTAAATATCTAATCAATCATCATCTAATCCTACTTTTAAATTAACACCTTTATTTATTAGGTCATGTATAGTGGTAACACCACGTTACCCCATTTGGTACGGGTTATGTGACAAATAACACAAAAGTGCAAGAGGGGGGTTAATCAGAGACTAGGATGATTGTTTACAGCTCCTTGGCAGCACTAGTGTAGGTACCGGCTCAGACGTTTTGGCTTTGGAAATCTGGCAGCAACTGTGATCAGTTCACTGTTTCAGCCCTCGGCAAAGAACTCGACCACATCGAGCTTATTCCTGAAACTTTTGTGCTTATGTGGCTGCATTGGATCCACAAGAAAGTTAATTGCTTTCTTCGGTGTGTCGTGCTTAACAGGATTCCCACACGAGACGCCTTGATCTCTAAAAGGATCTTGATTCCCTCAAGTACATGTGTAATGTGTGATTTTTCCCGGGAAACGGCAAACCACCTAATCTCCTGCAACTTTGCACATTGGATCTGGACCGCTGTCTTCCAGTGGCTGAAAATAACTATGCCCTGGTATTCACTTTGTGTTTTCGAATTGCTGGAACACATTAAAAACTACAATCTCCACACTCGAATTAGTAAGGCGGTGTGCCTTGTCATTGCAACCATTTGCTGGACACTTTGGCGGGTCAGAAATGAAGCAATATTCCAAGGGAAGAGAGGGCTTGCATCAAAGGTATTCAGTGACATTAAGGCGACTACATTCTTATGGGTCACAATACGGGCTGGATTTTGAGACCTATGCTAGGAAAAAATGGAAGTCCTTTACATTCACTTGCTCTCCTATGTAACTATACCTTGTCTTCTTTTAAGCTTCTGTATTGTAAGATTTGAGCATCTTGCTTGAGTTCCTCTCTTTTTGAATAAAATACCGCCATTAAAAAAACACCAATTACCCATCATTACTCAATTATTAATTTTGTTTTTATTTTTCACTTAATATCTAAATTTAAAAACTAATAACATTTCATTATATAAAAAACATTACAATAACTAAAAAGACGTTACAATAATTAAAAAAAACGTTACAATAAAATTAAAAAAAAAATCTAAAACTCAAAGATTATATTTTTTTCGATGATCGTCTTTCTTTGTAGAGTCATTTCCAACGCCTTTCCGTTTAGGTGGTCGTGCGGCTTCGAGTAAAACTCAAAGTCTCTGTTAAATTGTATATCTTTAATAAGCTCGATCACCCCCCGGTTCTCGTGCATGCGTTGAGCCCGGAGGTCGCTTATGTCTCGAAGGTGTTGGTTCATCTCCGTAAACGCTTCAGTCAAGTCGGATCCCCCCGACGATGACTTATGCCTACTCGATCTTGTACAACTTCTCGTACCAGGCGGTCTGTGTAGCTCCGGTACTTGCTCTCCCCCCCTTCCTCACCCGTAAATAACGGATTTACACCGTTTAGGTCGACGTTTTGAGCATAGGACGTTGGTGTTTCAGGTTCAACCGACTCGTAGGTTTTCGATTTCTTTGATGGCCTTTTATTTGTTGTCCGACTCGAAGAAGCTCCTACTGTCGGTTCGACATTGACCCATTTAGGTTATGACCATGAATTTGCCAAACCTTCAAGTAGGGGAAATTCCCTCGGGCTGCTTGATATTCTACTAAAGCCGACCGCATTATATCCTCATTGCTCTCACCGCTTTTCCAACCGTTTCGTTGACGTTGATAAATTGATTGAAAAGTTGTGCACTTATTGTTAATATTGGTCCATTTGCCCGATATTGAATCCGGTTGTTAGTAAGTGTCCCCTACCCATAAGACCGAAAAAACCTTCTCGAATTTTTCTCCAAAATAAATGTTTATTTTGATTGTTTGCTAAAGAAAAGAATAAATAATAAATACAATTTTTCACAAACAAATTATATGTATAAATTAAAAAATAAAAAAATCTATAGAAAATATTACCTATTTCGGGATCCTCCGATACGTCGATCCAAGATCAAGCTAACGCGTTCTCCTCTTCATCATCCCAAGGTTGCACGTTTTTTCTCGATCGGGTCTCTGTTACTTCTTTCTTTTCGTGGGAGGTCAGTTTGTTGCGTTTGGTGTTGGTCGTTTGTGTCCCATGATAGAGGTTGGTTCCATAGGTTCATGAAGCCGGTTTGGTTTTGATTGTACTCGACAAACTCGGTTCCATAGGCGGTGGGTCGAGTGGGAACCAGAGCAACGGGTTGGTTAGGAGCGTTCGGTTGGTTCGGGTCGCCGCTACAACGAGGAGCAACAAAACCATGGTTGTAAATATACATGGTAGAGTGTGTGGTATAATAAAATATAGAGTGAAAGAATGGTTTTTAAAAAATGTAGTGATTGGTATGTATTTAGTTGGTTTTTATTTGTTTATATATATATATATATATATAGGTAGAGGATCCTGTATATTAACCTAAAAGTGTGAGAATGGTGAGAAATATTGTGGTGATGACATGTGTCCTCAATCTAAATTAATTAAAAAGGGTAAACAAGTAATTTTCTTATTGATTTAATTAATTGATAACCTTCCATAACCGCCAACCTTAATTATAGGAATACGAATTAAGAATTAATCTACAAATTTGTATCATCTTGTTCAGAATTGTATAGTGTTATATATTTTTATATAGTGTTATACAGTGTTACATAGTGTTATATGGTGTTATATAGTGTTTTTTGGTGTTATGTAGTGTTATATGGTGTTATATAGTGTTATTTAGAGTTATATAGTGCTATATAGTGTTATAGTATTATATTTGTCTAATAGCATGTCTATGATAGATGTATAGTGTTATATATTTTTATATAGTGTTATATAGTATTACATAGTGTTATATGGTGTTATATAGTGTTTTTTGGTGTTATGTAGTGTTATATGGTGTTATATGCTATTATATGGTGTTATATAGTGTTATTTAGAGTTATATAGTGTTATAGTATTATATTTGTCTAATAGCATGTCTATGATAGATGTATAGTGTTATATATTGTTATATAGTGTTACATAGTGTTATATGGTGTTATACGATGTTATATGGTGTTATATGATGGATGTATAGTGTTATATATTTCTTGTAGCAATTACATATTTCTAGATTTTTTAGAATGTCCGAATTTTAAAATAAGTTTAAAATTGAATCGCTAGAATTTAGGAGAGGTTACCTAATTTGAAACATATACAAAGACACTATTAACCCTACAATTTTCAAATCATTCCAAATAATTAAAACACAATTTATAATTTGCTCCCTATTGATCTCAACCATTAGATCAAAGATCTAATGGTTTAAAATACTTCTCACACTTTTGAATTAATGTACACCATCCCTACCATATATATATATATAAGTTACCGTTTAATGGTAACAACACAAACCCCAACACATTTCTTCTCGTTACAATTTTCGTGATGGTTCACCGAAGTCGTGGTATGGCGCCCCCGAGGCGGTGCTCGCAGGCACCATATGGCGCTATGGGGGGGGGGGGGTGGCGCTATATGACCTGCGACTACGAGGGGTCTTATGGTAGTGTTGAGGAGTTCCGGCCTCGGACGGTAACTCCATCCCTCAATTCTAGGGGTTTTTTTTTTCACCACAAACCGAGCCTCACTGATACTTGGGGAACAACACACAACGACTAAGAAAAGCTGCCTGCTGCATCAGTGTCGTATTAGAACCAATTTTCGAACAGTTTTGTCAACATTTCGGTCAAACACACTGCAATGTAGATCAAAATCTTTCAAGGTTTGGTACATCCACGCAAAGTCTATAAGATTTGAGTTAGTCTTCAATAAGTTGATGAATTTTGAAGGCGACCTAACGGAGGAGGAAAATCGCTACGCGAACCATAAATTTAATCACGTTTCTGCATGGCAAACTTTGAGAAACCATCCCCAATGGGGAAGCTAGTTTAATTTAAGTTGTTTTTTATTTAATTATGTATTTTTCATTTTAATTACGAAGTTTTCTTTGAATGACGTATTTTTCATTTTAGTAATGTAGTTTTTATATTAATTATCTAATTTTAT
Source organism: Helianthus tuberosus (assembly GCA_030545235.1). Lineage (NCBI taxonomy): Eukaryota > Viridiplantae > Streptophyta > Magnoliopsida > Asterales > Asteraceae > Helianthus > Helianthus tuberosus. The sequence continues at coordinate 11,057,161 of CM060373.1, read as the reverse complement.
TTTAATTAAAATATTTTATTTAAAAAGTCTAGATTAGATTAAAAATATTTAAGCTTTGAGGAAATCTGCTAAATCTGGGATGACACCATTCAATCCGAGGAAATCTGGGAAAAAAGTAGGTAAAAAGTTAATGTGGCGTTGACGTGACATACGAGGAAATATGGGAAAATGGTCTGACTCCTAATGCTCTTATAGGACAAGAACCTTTAAACATATAAGGAGGATATGCACGCTTGATATACCGCTAGGCTAGAATCCCTTTGGTATATCTCAACTTAATCGACCGCATATTTCAATACAAGCTTCGGTGTGTATTTTTGGATCGACATCCTTATTTTATAACTTTATGGAACATAGTTTATTAGTATTTAGTCTAATTATATACTTTTAAGTCATGATAATTTTTTAAGTCATTATAATTTTCTAATTCTGTTAACTTCTTAGGTACATTTAGATTTATATTTATATAGTATTAATTTGTAACTTTTTTTTGCATTGAGGTGTTGTACCTTATACTTTGTTATTGTTTTGGGCTTCATTTGTTGCATCGATTGCTTTGTGGTTTATTTTATTTTATTTTATTTTTGTGAGTGGGTTTAGAACACATGGGTTTGTTTATTTATTGACACTATTGTTTTTTGGGTTTTTAAAACCCTTGCCCTACATCACTTTTCTCTTATCTCTTTCTTTCTCTCTCTCTCTCTCTCTCTCTTCCTTTGTCTCTCATCGTCGGCGATAATAAGTGAGTTTTGGTGGTTGTTTGGTGTGGTGGTTTTTCGATTGTGCTTTAAACGGTTGTTTTTGCTTCCAGTTCGCTTTTTGATGTTACTACCAGCGTCTTGTTGTGTCATCGGAGAAGATGTGGTGACTTTTTTTTTTTTTTTTTTTTTTTTTTTTTTTTTTGGTTTTTAAAGGTCGATGAAGATGAGTTTGGTCTCATCCAAGATGTAAGGTTCTTTTTTGGATGGCTTTGATTTTTGTTGTTTGATTGCTTGGTGTTGTGTACAAGTTGTTGTTATGTTTGCTAGGTGATTTTCGTTTTCTTTATCAGTATATGAGCAGATGTTGGATGCATTTTCGGTGATGAACTGTGGTTTTGGAATTTCGTTTGTGACGTTTTTTAGACTCTTCAATTTGTTTTATGGTTTGGAATTGCTTTATGGTCGATGAAGATGGTTTCAAGTTCATTCGAGATCTGATTGGGTAGTTGTATACTTTAGTTGTCGGACTTGGTTGTTTGCGAGAACCTATGCTTCATGACGATGTTTTGTAACACATATGAGAGACTTGAATAGAGTTAGAGACTATTACTTGAAATGTATGGTCTATATGATCTATTTGACCAATGTTACTTGGGATATTGTTGGTTTAAGAATTATGATGCCTAGCTGAGCTTTGTTGTGCTTTTGGTTAACTATTGTTGTGTCGAATGCTATTGGTGTGTGGATTTCGTTGTATGTTGCCTATGTTGAGGAACTATCGCTGTAAATTTTCATTTTTATAGCTATGATGCGTTGTTGAGCTATGTGGGTGGTAGAAGACTTTAGCGATGATGATCATAAGCTCTTGGTGTGGCAACTACGCTGCTTGAGACAAGCAACCAGATAAGGTGTAGCCATGAGCTTGAGCCAATGCAATGAAAATGAAACCGTTTGTGTTTGGATGCTTTGTTTGTTATTTAGGCTTTATTTGTTGTATTTGTTGCCTTATGGGTATTTCATTTTGATGAATAAGCCGAGTTAACCCGTTTAAAACATGTAGGTTTCTTTATTTGTTGACATCGGTGTTCTTTGGGGTTTTTAAACCGTCGACCTGCTTCACTTTCTTAGGTATTTTATTTTGTGAAATTGGTTGCATAATATAGTTTATGACATGTGGGTTTGTTGATACTTGTGTTTGTTTGGAATTGTCTTATATGTAAAGCTGATGCGGATATGACCATGGTTAGCAATTATAATTTGGTTATGGTTTTATGGGTTGTAGTTACATTGTTATGTATTGGCGATGACGATATGTTAGCCTAGGCGTGGCAACAGTTGCATCCGTTTTTCTTAGCCTATTTTTATAATGCAAATTATTCCTATATAAATTAAGATGTTATGTTCTAAGGTTTGTTAATTTTCAAAATTAAATATTGGCAATGATGAAACGTGTGTTGTTCTAAGCCTCTTCCTTCTAAATTGATTATATGTTTTGAACTATTTAACTGCGCATTGTACATATACAAATACTCTTTATATTTCTTTCAAAGTGTCATCTTCAAGTCAAGAGCCAAATGTGTTTCTACGACTCCAACAAATGTTGAAGGATATCATCACATCACATTTGATTGTCACCTTACACAAAAACTAAATGAATTTACGAAAAAAAGTGGGTAACATTCGTAAAAGTTAGACAGAATTGCATGTGTTAAGAATATGTTAGGTGTTAAGAATAATTGATTGTAAATTATGTTAGGTGTTAAGAATAATTGATTGTAAATTATGTTATATATTAGTTTAAAATCAATGATATTTGTATGAAGGTTGATATTTTTAGGATCTAAAATTAGTAGATGTAAATTTTTATCATATTAATATAAAATCAATTGCGTTGGTATATATATCTTTGGTAGATGTGTTAAAGACCCGTGGGGCAACACCCGTATGCAAAATACTAGTTATTTATTATATTAAAATGCTTTACTTTTAGTCATAATCTTACAATGTTAAACATCATATGTTAATCTATACTATATAATAAAAGAAACCAATAAAGGGACACTTGTCATTATTCTAGGCCATCCTTAATTATAGATAATTATTATTTAATTTAATTTATTAAATTTAATATATTTTTCAAACATTTAAGAAATTATGGATACGGATAAAGTTCCATAAAATATCTAACTTTAATCATATATAATACGATCAACAACACTCTTATATTGTAAAATATTTGGAAAAAAAAACCATGGAGGCATGTTTATGAACTTATTTCCAATTGACATGCATTATCGACTTGTGAGAAAATATGTTTTTTAACTAACTTCAAAATAAATTCTTTAAAAATTTTAATGTACGATTTTTTTTCCATAGTACGTTCATGACTATTTTTGGTGAAACATATTTAATAACGGATTTTCCTTGAGACAATATGATTTTATTTAAAAAAATACACATACTATCAATGGTTACCCTCTTACTTACGAGTTACAAAATCTAATTACTAACTAATTTTATGTAAGATATATAATTACTTATCTAATTTAACTTCTAATAAATAATAAATATAAACAATCGTAACTAACTCTCTCTGTCTCAAAATATGAGAATATTGGATTTTAATAATCCCAACTATTTGTCGTTAAGTTTCGATCATACATGACACAAAATTTTGTTTGGATATCAGAAAAATATCTTAAAAATATCGATTTTATCATTTTTTAAATCTTTGTTATTAACTATTTAATTGTTTATTTACTTAACTCGTGTAATACACGGGGTTATAACCTAGTTTAGTCTATAAATAATAACCAAATGTCTAATAACATCATATAATATAACTAGAAATTAAACTTTATCAATCTTGTACCAAGAATTATATAATTAAAATGTATTGATAAAGGAAATTCAAATGTACATCTACAGTGAACCATCATAGTCATACCAAAAGCAAATGGAGCAAAAAAACGACAAGAAAATATGGACCATCAATTTTTTTATTTTGATAAGTTTGAACTAATGAAGGTGAAGTTGCATATAAACTATTAAAGAATATGACCACCAATTCAAAACTATTTCAATTTGTCAAATATTCATGAATATACCCCCGATGCAATGTATCTATCATTTCATATTCTTTTTGAAGTTGGATTTCTAATGTCCATAGCAATATCTCTTGCTTATCGGACACTTTAATATTGGGAGGTGATATGGATACATCATAATATTTATGATATTTTGAGTGTTATGACTTATGAGTTATGTCATTATCACAAAGAGATGGTAAAAATGAAAATTGCATCAACATAAACTAAATATGATTGAAAAATCAATAGTTACGCCAAACATTTATCAAGTAGCCTTTTTTTTTTACTTCTTCTTCAATTCTTGTTTCTTAAACACAATAGTAGAAGTTTATTAAAATAAACACATAGTAGAAGTTTCTTTTAAGCTGAGCTTTCATTGATTTATATGTAAACGAGCTTGAAATATATAACGACCCCTTAAGCCAAGCTTAAGTTTATAAGCACTTAGATCTTAGTTTTCTCAAGATTTTTGCATGTGTATGTATATATAAATATTCAAAAGAGTTAACTGCCATTTTCGTCCCTGTGGTTTGGTCACTTTGGCCATTTCAGTCCATTTTTCAAAAATGCGTCATTTTCGTCCCCCACGTTCTGGAAAGGTGCCATTTCAGTCCAAAAATCATAACCCAGTTAAGTCAGTTTGTAAATAAGGACTGATTGTGTAAATTTGTAACATAAATGACTGATTGTGTAAATTTGAAAAATGGACTGAAATGGCAGTTAACACCACCACCACTAGCCCTGCCACCACCACCACTCCCGCCACCACCGCCACCACAGCCACCACCACCACCACCGCCACCACAGCCACCACCGCCACCACAGCCACACCGCCACCACAGCCACCACCGCCACCACCGCCACCAGTTAAGCAACGGCGTTGGATTCCTCCAATCCTCCGATGTATACCGAGACGACGTTTGACGTGGTTCCCGTCGTGAACCTCCGACGACCTCCGTTTAACCGGCGAAAGCTTGAACTCCGACGAACTCCGGTCGTCTTCTCCAACGGCGTTGGATTCCTCCAATCCTCCGGTGTTTAAAATCAAAGTTAGATACTCTAACAGTGGCTAAATCGAGGGAACAAGAAAATAAAGAAAGTATACCGAACAAAAGGATAATTTGAGTTCCGACGTGACGACTTCGACGAGAATTCGAGTTCCGGCGACGTCTCTAATGTTGCGAGCTTCCTCTCCGGTTGTCTCCGGCGAATTGTTATCGAAACAGGGAGATGAGAGAGATAGGATGGTGTCGAGAGTGGCTTGTGAGGATGTCGTATATATAGCATGTTTCGGACTCGAAATTTATGGCAATACGTTATGAGGGTGTAATAATAATCACCGAAAAATCAGCAAGAAAAATGGAACTTGGCAAAGCTCTTTGCTGTCAACAGTTGCGCGGCAATTGAATAAAAAAAAACGGAATTATTGCTAATTTAAATTCTAGAAGGTGAATGTTTGATTGATAGGAATCAAGTGGCGGAGTGGTTGTTGGTGTTTAAGTCCAATTTATTTTGTTTAACCGATTTAATAGTTTTAGAATTTGCATAATCAGTCCCTGTGGTGTTTAAGTCCAATTTATTTTGTTTAACCGATCAACTTCTGTTCAAAACATAACTTCCCGAAACAAGATCATCATCACCGTTCATCATCGCTCAAACCTGCAACATCACCATCTTCTCCGGTCATCACTCCGAACATCATTGTTTTTCACCCCTCACTCCGGCGACCACCATCGTTCCGCATAACCCGACAACCTTTATATCTCCATCGCACACCTCGTCGTCGATCACTTTCACCACCGTAGCACCATTCTCCGACCACCCTTCTCATCTCCGGCTAACCTGCAACTCCGGTCACCATTGTTGTCATCATCGGACAACATTCCCGTCATTCATCATAATTACCATCATACCATCATCGGTCACCATTGTTGTCATCATCGGACACCATTGTTGTCATCATCGGACATCATTCCCGGCTGTGGTGGCGGTGTGGCTGTGGTGGCGGTGGTGGCTGTGGTGGCGGTGGTGGTGGTGGCTGTGGTGGCGGTGGTGGCGGTGGTGGCGGTGGTGGCAGCGGAGTGGTGGTGGTGGCAGGGCTAGTGGTGGTGGTGTTAACTACCATTTCAGTCTATTTTTCAAATTTACACAATCAGTCCTTTATGTTACAAATTTACACAATCAGTCCTTATTTACAAACTGACTTAACTGGGTTATGATTTTTGGACTGAAATGGCACCTTTCCAGAACGTGGGGGACGAAAATGGCGCATTTTTGAAAAATGGACTGAAATGGCCAAAGTGACCAAACCACAGGGACGAAAATGGCAGTTAACTCTATTCAAAATTTTAGGTCACCTGAAAAAAAGGTCCATGTCGGGTTTATGCTCGCTCTTGGTGAGCAAAAGAATAATGGGCTTACTTTAAAATGCATTTTAGTGTTTAATGGGCTTAAAAATATAATATTAATGGGTTTAAGTATTTAACAAAGTATATAAATATTTTCTTTTTGTGTTTTCCCTCTAAAGTATAGGAAGTGTAATTGATCATTGGATAAGTGCTTCTAATGGTTGAGATTAGATGAGTGTCATTTTTATAATATGTGTGTTTTTATTAATGATTGATTTGATTGATGGATGACGTTTTGGTAATTGAGTATGTTTTAAAAAAAGAAACAACCATCATTCCTTTTTTTCTCGCATAATTCCCTTATATCATCTCCACGCATTAAACAAAAATCCCCTAAAATCATGGATGAAGATGAAGAAAAAGATTTGATTGTGTTTAAAAGCTAAAATCTACTAAATTGGAGTTCGATTTTGTTTTTTATCTAGGGACGAGAATCGGAGTTCAATTTTTTATCAAGTAGTCTGTTTTATATTGGTGTTAAAATAGAAACTGATGTATGATATACTTATAAAACACTCTGTGAAAAAATTGTGAATAAAAACTTAATATTACCAAAAACTAATTAAACACACCGGAAGAAACTATGAAGAAAACACACCGTGAAAAAAACACATTGTGAAGAAACTATGAAAAAAACCTCACTGTGAAAAAAAAAACACACTGTGAAGCATTGTGAAGAAAAAGTAAATGACACTAGAAATTAATAAAATACAATGTGAACAATTGTAAAAAAAAAGTTAATAAAACCATTCGCTGATAAAAACACTGTTTAGAATCGGATGAAACCATTACCACAATCAATAATTGTATTATACATCGAGGTTTTGATCCGTAATATGCAAAAAAAAAAAAAAAAAAAAACAATCGGTTGAAGGATGAGATGGATGATGCGTGGAATGTGGTCTACGTAACTAATACAGTCGTGAGTTTAACAATTCGTGTTTCCATAAAAATCTCAATTAATTGTTTAGAATTATCTCTTTCTTAAGTAATTAATTTAGTCAATCTATAGATGAGACATTTCATCACAATAGCACTTCCTACACTTTGTAGGAAGTGCTATGGGTTTTTCCTACAAAATATGTGTATGTGTGTGTATAGAGAGAGAGAGTCCTCGAGGAGATCGGGCCCTATGACGTCGCCCCCGGCCCTTATGGCAGACCATGCATATATTTGTTTTGACAACACGTTCATTGTGTAGGAACTAGGTTCACGTTTTTAATAAAATATATTACAAAATATATATAATAACGAGACTCTCGTTATTTGTGGGAAATTTTTATAGTACAATACCGGTTACATAAACTAAATAAACAAATGTAAATACAATTTAATTGTACCAATCTTGATTCAATTCGATGTCTTTAGAAGAACTGCAACCGCACCTTCTTGTACGAAACTCCGCTGCAAGACAAGCAAAATATGGTTGACGCTTTTGGTTGAGGCACGTGTTCGACACGCTTCCCTTAAAACAGATTCCGCGCCTCCTCTCAGACGGTCTGTCTCCCAGGGTACAACAACCGGAACAGTATGTGTACTGCCGGAGATGGCACTCACGCCCGAGATTACACCGGGTATAATGGTGTTCTAATCTAGTGGAAAATTTAAGTTGTTTAACACAATTTAGAGAAATCTATTCTCTAAATTTCCATGGAACAAAGATGAATTTGTTGTCTATTTTTCTTCTTCTCCTCAAATGAATAAACAATATTCATTTTATAATAAGATGTATAGACTCATTCAACCCTCTTAATGATTGTCATAAACAAGATCATTAATCAAGTAATTAACAAGATAATTAATCTTGTAATAAAAAAGGGTTTAAACACTAACTTAATGGATATTAAGTGGTAGAAAAAGAAACCGCCATTCAACTTATGGCACTAGTGGAAACCGTCTAACAATAACTCTCTAGTAAGTAGACTGGTTTGACCGGCCGAGTGCGCATGCAGGCGCGCCTTAGTTGAGCCTGTACTGCGCTTCCTCGGAGACACACCTTCTTGCGGCATGCGCCAATTGGAAGTCGTTGCGCATACCAAGACGCCACCTAGTTATGCGCCATCCATACTCGTGCACCACACGGATGCCACTAAGCATATTTCGTCATAGCCAATGACGTGCGCCATGCGCCTAAGGAGCTCGCGCCGTATCGACATGTGCCATGTCATGGCATCCGCCTACGCCACCCAAAGGTGCGCCATACACGGACCCGCCATGTATTTGACCACGCGCTCATGGGCAAAAATACAAAGGCGGTGTGCGAAGTTCAAAGTGCACCACATTAGGCCTATAGCCCATGTCACGCGCGCATATGTGCACGAGTAAGGGTGCTGCGCACCCTTTAGTGTCCCCACTAGTGTTTGCCTTTAAGGAAACAATATACAAGGAGTGCTCCTCCTTATAAACCACTTTAAGTTTTATCATCCCACCTATGTGGGACAAGGTGACAAATCTCAATCCATTTTTCTCATCTTTGTTTGTTCCAAACATACAACTTCAAGCTTCGATATCTCATTCATCTTAGCTCTATTTGGACATAGTTTGAACACAAACCCATAAATAATTATTTATACAACACATATATAAATATTATTGATGTCCAAAATATTTAGTGAAAAACGCATTTTCACTAAATTTCCAACAATCCCCCACATGAATGGAGATCGATGAAAACACCCAAAATTCCCCGATAAAACCTCGACAGTAGAGTATTGCAGGATAGGTAGGTTTTGCCTTTGAACCTTCCTTTGTGAAGCATACTTAGTCTACTAGGGTTTTGTAGACGTGATGTCCTTGAACAACCCCCCATTTGTGTAAACGACAATATACATTCACACAATACTTTCCCTAGCCGGGCCATTCCCTCACTATCGTGTCCTATAATGGTCATGGAGAACTTTCCTGGTTCTGCGGGAGCTCTAGGAATTATGCCCTAATTCCATTCGAAGCGACCACACTTCTCTCCAACATAGGTGATTTCCCTTTAAATCATTAAAAGCATTATGGTTTACTATATGATTTACACAAATCATATAACCACATATTATGCTTAACCTCACAACAATGTCACTGAATATTATAGGAATGGACTAGGACGTATTTAAACACCCTTTTATAGTTTTAGGGGGATATATGAAACATATAAACTAGCTCATATATAAACATATATATTAGCTACGCCCCCACAGTGACTACCCTTCGGTTCATGATTAAGTTGGCCTATTGAACCTAGATCTTGGGATCTCCAGTCAACTAGGTTAGGTTTCCCTCATGTCCCTTTTTCCATGGCTTTAGTCCCATTCCACAACCTGAACTCTTATCAACCCACTGGTTGTTGGATCCAAAATTATCTTTGACTTCGCTAAGTCACCAACGATAATTTAAATTGCGATCAGTTGTTCTAACGTGTTCTTGACTCGCTAGTCACTTTTGCCTTTAGTCGATTCATAAGACTTATAACTCGTGATCTCAACCTGGATCCAGTTATGTACCTTGTCTTTAGAATGACATGAAACTCAATTCATGGCTAGACACGTTTTCACCATGCCTTTGGTGTGTCATGACTGACCTCTTACTAGATTTGAATCTAACCAATTGGCATTCGAGTCCAATCTACTCGATTGACTCCATATAACCATTGTGTACTCCACTTGGTCATGCGTTTTCAATATATGCAAGTCACCCCCCACATTTAAGTGTAATTAGATAGCATCCAATTGGGGCGATGAAAGGTTCTCCCTTTCATTTCGAGTTTGAGAAAACTTCTCAACTACCATTTCCACATTCAAATGCAAGTCACCCCCACATTTAAGTGTAATTGGATAACATCCAAATGGGGTGATGAAAGGTTCTCCCTTTCATTTCGAGTTTGAGAAAACTTCTCAACTACCATTTCCACATACCCTAAAGGGTTTGTTTCTTAAATGGCTTCCTCCCCCCACATTGCTTGAATTTTAACGAAGTTATATTTATAGTTTTGTTTAGCACAAAATTCATTCTTGTGTCATCACATATTTTGAATGTTTAAAGTTAATTTGATCTCCGTCGAGCATATAAATTAACAAGTATTAGTCTAGCATGCTTTAGACCACAATACTCTAGCATGTGAACAGAAGATGCATCATTCTTATTCTTCACAGCCTTAAGAGATAACGCACTATCTCTTCCGAACATTCGTTTCTTAGTTTAGACACAATAATAAAATTTTATTTCACCATTCCAAAACCACCGGTTTTAGGAAGGCCTCAAAACCATAGTTAACTTCATCCATTAGGATCATAACTCGTTTGCCTTTTTATCTCCAAGGCTTCACCATAGACTTCCTAAAGACTTAAACATAAGTCTTAATCCAAGTCACTTTGATGAAAGATCTTTGTATAAAATCATTTGAGTCTTGAGATATAGCCAATTAGATTGACTCTCAACAACAAAGCATTCACGTATGCCTATAGTGATATATACATTTACGTTGTTGTTTCATTAATACCATGTATTGGGATACACTCCCAAATTGAGGACCATGCCTCCACATAGTTTAAACAACATTGATGGTGGTAGAAGCATCTACAAGTCCATCACTATTGTAAATTTCCATTAATAAATTTCCTAAATTTATTAAAACATTTACAATAATAACATATATTTCTTTCATATGTTATATTCTTTGAAAACTTACATGTGCATTTCCATGTTGATGCTCTCAACATTAGATGACATATCTCGTTTTCGTGTATTCCATCTCAAACCATACACCACGTTTCTCACGACGCCGTTATGCATTTGATGTTTGATTTGTGACTTATTACATAAGTCATGATCACAACCCGCTCATTGTGTTTGTGTAAATTACTTTTTACACTTTGTATCAAAATGTGTATCCTTTTGACAACCTATTAGTAGTCCAAAATAACGGATACACCAATGATATCTAAACATCAAAAGCCAAAGTGTTATTATCTTCAACACTTTTTTACCGAAATAAACGCAATTATTTCGTTCAGTGTTAGATTTTGAGGTACTCCCTCATCTTGGAACTCTAAAACTTGAATAATCACAAGTTGTCCAAAGTATAAAGTTGTTTACAATTAACTACTCGCAAGTAGTTAAGCAACTTATTATGTCTATAACAACATCGAGTTGTTTTTCATAAAATAGTCTCTCCAAGACTATTATATGGTTCAAGACGTTATACTTCTCGTGGAAGTATCGAATCACTTATACTTCGCAAAGACATGTTTTATTCGTCCAAAACATTTCTCGTTTTTGCAAGTGTTTTAATATTAAACTATATATTTATGTTTTGATTACAAATCAAGACAATCAACCTTATAACAGTTTAATAAATAAAACAATTTCAAACTCGCTCGTTTGAGAATAAAACGAATTCACATCGTTTTAATAAATGGTTTATCATATTCCAAGCATTTGTAACCGCTGTTTGATAATAACGATTATCAATCGTTAAAATGAGTGGTTTGTATGATAACCAATTCTAATATGCTAATTAGAATTTAAATGTTTAACAAACATTCAAAATATTCGGTTTTGTAAAGTAAACCGCTTCTAACGCGCTCGTTAGAAATAAAACGAATACATTTATTCTCATAAGCCACTTTTGGTTTATTTAAATGACCGTTTTCTAACACGCTCGTTAGAAATAACCATAAACATTTTCTAACACGCTCGTTAGAAAATATGTATAAAACGATTACAAATCATCTTAAATAGTTTATCATAGTTAACCCAGTTCTAACCCGCTCGTTAGAAATTAACGATTGCAAATCGCTACAATAGTTAGTTATAAAATAAAGTAATTCTAATACGCCCATTAGAAAATTAAATGATCATTTATTGTCATAAGCCGTTTTGGTTTATATAAAATAAACGTTTTCTAACCCGCTTGTTAGAAATAAACAATTGACAAAGTCGTTAAATCGTTTCTAACACGCTCGTTAAAAAATAAACAACTATCAAACTCTTTAAATCGTTTCTAACACGCTCGCTAGAAATAATCGATTACAAAATTTGTTTCGAAGTTTATAAAAAAAATATAAACTATTTCTAACACGCTCATTAGAAATAAACAAATAAAAATCGTTTAAACTTATGTGGAAAAAATCCGTTTCTAACTCGCTCATTAGAAATTAAATAGTTAAGACGAAACCGTTACAAGGTTTATTATCCAAAATAATTGTCTCCAACACGCTCGTCGGTAATTGTTTGAAATAAAAAATATTTTCTAACACGCTCGTTAGAAAATCTAAACGTATATTTTCTAGCACGCTCGTTAGAAAATCTAATCGTCTTTTAACAAGTTAGTTTTACACAATCATGGTATCTAACACGCTCATTAGATATAAAAGATGATAACATTTAATTTGTAAGGGGTTACAAAATAAAATTTTCTAATACGCTCATTAGAAAATTTAGTATTTCAAAACCTATTGAAATACATATTATTTTGTATATGGTTCGGTTTTATCTAAACACGAACAAGAAACCCATGAACTGTAAACTTGAATCAAAACAGTCGCTTTGCAACCCGGTATTCGGATTAAAGATTGTACTCCAATCATCAAAAATAATCCGACTCATTGTACTAAATAAATATTTCCCAAAAAATATTTTCAAGATTTTAACAAAAATCCCATTAAATATTTTAACTTTCGTGAACCTAAATCCTCGTAGAGAAGGGATTTAAGATTGTAGCCACAATCTTCACGAAAGTCTGTTTTAAGATTGTAGGAACTAGGTTCACGTTTTTAATAAAATATATTACAAAATATATATAATAACGAGACTCTCGTTATTTGTGGGAAATTTTTATAGTACAATACCGGTTACATAAACTAAATAAACAAATGTAAATACAATTTAATTGTACCAATCTTGATTCAATTCGATGTCTTTAGAAGAACTGCAACCGCACCTTCTTGTACGAAACTCCGCTGCAAGACAAGCAAAATATGGTTGACGCTTTTGGTTGAGGCACGTGTTCGACACGCTTCCCTTAAAACAGATTCCGCGCCTCCTCTCAGACGGTCTGTCTCCCAGGGTACAACAACCGGAACAGTATGTGTACTGCCGGAGATGGCACTCACGCCCGAGATTACACCGGGTATAATGGTGTTCTAATCTAGTGGAAAATTTAAGTTGTTTAACACAATTTAGAGAAATCTATTCTCTAAATTTCCATGGAACAAAGATGAATTTGTTGTCTATTTTTCTTCTTCTCCTCAAATGAATAAACAATATTCATTTTATAATAAGATGTATAGACTCATTCAACCCTCTTAATGATTGTCATAAACAAGATCATTAATCAAGTAATTAACAAGATAATTAATCTTGTTATTAACAAGATAATTAATCTTGTAATAAAAAAGGGTTTAAACACTAACTTAATGGATATTAAGTGGTAGAAAAAGAAACCGCCATTCAACTTATGGCACTAGTGGAAACCGTCTAACAATAACTCTCTAGTAAGTAGACTGGTTTGACCGGCCGAGTGCGCATGCAGGCGCGCCTTAGTTGAGCCTGTACTGCGCTTCCTCGGAGACACACCTTCTTGCGGCATGCGCCAATTGGAAGTCGTTGCGCATACCAAGACGCCACCTAGTTATGCGCCATCCATACTCGTGCACCACACGGATGCCACTAAGCATCTTTCGTCATAGCCAATGACGTGCGCCATGCGCCTAAGGAGCTCGCGCCGTATCGACATGTGCCATGTCATGGCATCCGCCTACGCCACCCAAAGGTGCGCCATACACGGACCCGCCATGTATTTGACCACGCGCTCATGGGCAAAAATACAAAGGCGGTGTGCGAAGTTCAAAGTGCACCACATTAGGCCTATAGCCCATGTCACGCGCGCATATGTGCACGAGTAAGGGTGATGCGCACCCTTTAGTGTCCCCACTAGTGTTTGCCTTTAAGGAAACAATATACAAGGAGTGCTCCTCCTTATAAACCACTTTAAGTTTTATCATCCCACCTATGTGGGACAAGGTGACAAATCTCAATCCATTTTTCTCATCTTTGTTTGTTCCAAACATACAACTTCAAGCTTCGATATCTCATTCATCTTAGCTCTATTTGGATATAGTTTGAACACAAACCCATAAATAATTATTTATACAACACATATATAAATATTATTGATGTCCAAAATATTTAGTGAAAAACTCATTTTCACTAAATTTCCAACACATTGTCGATTCCAATTATTCAATATTGCATAATAATTTTTTTAAATACATATACAAACGACCTTACGCAGATATAAACACTTATGAGAAGAAGTCCTTATAATTAGTGGGTTGTGGTCTGACCACTCCCACGGGAGAGCCAGGTTAAACATTTTTGGCCATGAATTGCAACATTTGGAGTAAACTAGAATGCGATCAGTTTTACTTAACTTATCTTCTTTACCAGACATGTACGTGTACCTTCTTCCAAACATGGCATAATAAAAAACTTCACCTCAAGAACGAATTCATAAAATTGATTGGCATCGGCATAACTGAAGTCAATGTTTCGCCTTTTTTTAAGACCTCACTTAACTAAAAATCACCAATCATTATCCATATGCCAACTCTGTTATTTTTAAAGTTTCTAAGCAGATCCCATAGTCGCCTTTGATCAACCATGTCCTGCAGACCATAGACGTTCAAGATATGGAAAATCGTATATGTGCTAATTTTCAATTTACAAGTGTACTAACTTTTAAATTGGAATAATTTGAATAGCCCAAAGGTATCGTTCATGAATCTTATTAAACTTGTTGGATTGAGGGTACCCAATTACATTAGTTCCAATTGGTGTACCAATGGATCAACCTTGAATATAAAAAAAAAATACTTTAGGTCACTTAATTTTTATCCTTACTAGTGGGTTAGTCCACGTGTTGCGTTGGAGTCACCGAGACTCATTTGTAGAGCGCAATATAAGCCGACCTGCTTTAAACACTAATTGTGAGTAAATTTCATTATTATATGTCCTTTAAGTTTTAGTCAAATTTCAGGCGTTGTCCTTTAACTAATACAATTACGGTGGATATCTTTTATGTTATTGTTTCTCATGAGGCGGTATCCTTATGCCTTAGCCCGGTTTATTTTTAGTCTTGTGTTTTTAACTAAAATAGCGAATTGTATTTTATGTCCTTTAAGTTTAAGCCAAATTTCAGATGTTATCCTTTAACTAACGAAAATATAGTGGAGATAGATGATTGGTTGGATCTTTTCTCAACGATTCCCTACCAGCGATAGACCTCCGGTGGCCCACCTCATCCATAATTGCACTACCTAATTTTCCCGTTTTCATGTTTGTCCTCAAATTCACCTCATCTACAACCGCACCACCCAACTCAAATAAGGAACAAGTAAAATGAGATCCTTTCATCAGAATTTTTCCGGGGGACGTCGAAGGTCGCTGATACCCTCTTTTGAACACCACAATGGGCATCCTTATGTTCTCAGGTCTCAACACCACCGTGAATCACTTCCGCCACCTCTGGTAATGGCACTTTTGAGTTTGCTAGAAATTGAGATCATCGCCCTTCGCTATCGTTCATCGTCTTGACACCACAAACCAGGGTAATTGTAACAACCCTCATAAAATTTCCCTAACCATTCATAATCAAGATCCCGAACGGACCCGACAAGATGTCACACCCCAACCGATGGCGGAAACATCGGGGCGCGACACTGAGCGAAACAGATTGTCCAAGAGAATCCATAACACTATTAGTGACAATATAATTAATGTTCATGTCCCATACCATAAACTTATAAAGCAGAAATAGTTATTACAGACATAGTTTCTCAAAGATAATTAAATTGTTTCGACAACTCAGATTTAAATGTGATGTTTCTAGACCTCCTAACTTGATTCCATAACAGCAAGCATAGCATAGCATCCTAAACACCTGTCACATACGTTAAAATAAAAGTCAATACACATAGTGTAAAGGTGAGCATACAAGTTTAATAGCATATAGTAGCGACAGCGGTTTACGCATAACCAGCATGTAACACGTAGAAATGTGAAGCAAGTCAGTTATCGAAAATGACTTATGTACAGACGTGACTGCGAGTTGTAGAATGCGCAACACATATCATCACTGTGACACGTGAAGTAAAACCCTTAACAACCCCCGTCCACAACAGGTGCTGAGTCCAAACTATAGTACTATCGTTGCTAAGATGTCAAGCAACAATCACTGTGTAAACATAACATACAAGCATTCATCGAGTAACACGTATAACATGCGAGGGCGGTTAGCGTATAAAAGTGTTTGCGTTGTGTGACCGTTGTGATTTGATATAGGTAACGTATGTAACACCCAAAAGTGAGTTAAGCAAAAAGGGATTGAGTATACTCACATATCGTGTTTAAATAAATAAACACAGTCTTGTATTGAAGGGAACGCTTGAGAGATTAGCCTGATCAGAGAACGATAGTGTAAGCGTTGAACAGTGCGTCGAGTGGAACGAGTAACGAACAGTGATCTGATCGGATGACCGTCCGGACAGATGGTCTTCAGGACGGATGACCATTCGGTCGGAGGGTTGTCCGATGGAGTGTGTTGTGAATGTTTGAACTTTGAAGTTTTCGTTGTAGCATTTTAAAAAAAGCGAAGTGTTTCTATATATCAGGTCATCCGATCGGATGGTCATCCGGACGGATGACTGATATTCACCAATTTATACATATTTTAGTCCCCCATTTTATCCCCGTTTTATGCGTTTTCGGCCGTAAAACCGTTATTCAGATACTTAATCAGGTATACTTTTGTTTACAGGCCTAAAACAGCATACCAGACAAGATGATAGTGAAAACGAGGATTTTCCGGGCGAAACTAATGAACTGCGAACATTCTGTGGAAAATTATGACCTGGGCAAGTTGCACCCCCGTGCGACTGGTGTTACCCCCGTGCGGATGCGACAACAAGGCTCAGCTCGGCATTGCACACCCAGTGCGATCAGGAATGCAACGAAATCCCGGGAACGCACCCCCGTGCGACTGGTGGCACCCCCGTGCGGATGCGAAGACCAGCCCCAGCCCGGATATGCACTACATGTGCAGTTGGTCGTGCCAAACCCATCTCGGTGATGCACCCCCGTGCAACCCATGGCACGCCCGTGCCGATCGGAAGACCGGTCAAGATTTGATGACGTCATGCGGTATGGTGCACAGTAACTCCAATAATGCAAAAGGTGAACGGTCGTGCCAATAAAGTGCACGACCGTGCGAGAGCTAAAAGATATAAAAAACTTGCAGAAACATTTTGCTCGTAACTCTGGAATTTTGGAGAGCAATTCAGGCGATTTTCAGGCTCCGGAGGCGTTAGCTTTCACCCGGATTCAAACCACATTGTCCCGTTTAGCTCGATTACTATCCGGATTCTTAATCTAGTGCTTGTTTATGGTTTGGTTTTCTAATCTTTCCATAATTTTGTTAATCTTTTAAGCATTTAGATTAATGTTTTTGTATTATTGTAGCCTTTGGGCAAAAACACAACAATCCCTTGCTTGATTATAACCATTAGTATGTTAATCTTTGTTTGTAATGACACTTGGAAGTATTTTCTATGTTAATCTTTGATGATTAGTTTGCAACCTGGTATTGATATTGATTTCTTGATTATAAGTAATTTTGTTGGATGATTGGTATTTGGTTAGTTAAGATAGTTGAAAAATGAAGCTTAATTAATCTTGTATTAGTAAACTTTAAACTTGGTTAACTAGTTTAGCTTGGTTAAAATGTGTGCACCATGATACTAGAAATGGTTAGTGGTTTAATAAAATGTAATTATTGTTAATCAAGAAAGCTTGCTGTCACGTAAGGACCTTAACGAGTTAAATGGTGCCGTTATAAATTCTTGCCATGATTTGTTAGCTTAGTTAGTAGTTTAGGCCAAAATTGCTATTTTGGTGAATTTATGTGCAAGATTTGTAAAATGAACTCGGTTGTGATTTAATCTAGTTTATGCTTGTCTCGGTGGTTGCATTGTGTTTATCGGTGTCGCTTTCCTTGTTTAAGTGAGGTTAGAAAACTCCTAACGGATGACTAACTTATGTTGGTGCATCCGTCTGTCGTCTACGTCTTGTATCGAGTCTTGTATAGAATAGGTTAGATCAGGGCACGAGAATCAAGAATATGTGTATTAGTGCTGATTCCGCTCGAAATGACATTCTGTCATTTCAAGCGAAATCACATAAGTCCTGATTCCACTCGAGATGTTTATGCTGGTTCCGCTCGAAATGAACTTGCATGTTCAAGCTGAATCAGAACCCCTATATATAGGGGTCTTTGGAGAGAAATCAGGGAGTGTGTTCTTCCGGTTTGCAACGAAGTGCTGCCGAAGTGTCGAGTCGCTGTAAAAATCATTCAATCTATACAATCGACAGTTTAAAGTGTATTCCTTGCTGAATTGAACTCAGTTTCTTAGTTTCCGCCTCTGAAACTGAGAAAAACTCTTCTGATAGACTCGTTCGGGTCCGGATACGATCCTACAAGTGGTATCAGAGCTCAGGAGGAAGAGTTCTTATCAATTCAGCCGAAAATTATGTTTTTCTACACCTTCTACAATTGTTTTTCCAAAATTCACAACTTTCCACGGTCAAAAAGTTCTGATTTTTACACACTGTGTTCGGAATCATAGTTAACAAAGCCTTGAAAGTTTCAAGTTAAAATTCGATCTAAAATCTAAGTTTTTTGTGTTTCCGCTTGAAAATGTTCGATTGAATGATGACGTCACAGTGATTCCGCTTGAGATTTGGTCCTGATTTCGCTCCAAATCGACATTCCGCTTGAAATCTCTTCTGTTTCCGCTTGAAAATAGAGATCTCGCTTGAAAAGTATTGGGTTGATTCCGCTCGAAGCTTCAGTTTTAATTCCGCTTGAAATTTGTTTTTGATTCCGCTCGAACTTGATATCCCACTTGAACTATGTTATTTGATTCCGCTTGAATTAGAGTTTGAACTTCAGATCGTTGATTTCGCTTGAACAGTTTTTTGTTTGAAGTTGGTTATTTTGCTTGAACAATCAGTTTGTGGGATTTTGAAATTGAAAAATGGACGAAGATTTTTTACAACGCATTCGCTACCCCGGTTACCCCGATCAGTATTGCACAGAACACGATGTTGGAAAATGAAACGGGAACAATGCAAAAACCGTCCAAACTTATGAACATCGAGGAATATAAGGGATGGGAAGGTCGTTTTGAAAAATGGGTACAAGCAAACTATCTTGATGCTTGGGAATGTGTTGAAACGAAGTATGTGAGACCGATGAATGACGATGAAGAGGAGATTCCGATCAAAGACATGAGTGCGGATGATAAGAGGAAGTACAAAAATGAGAAAATGATGCTAACTCTTCTACAACAAGTTGTGAAAGAAGATATCATGGTCTTACTGCAACACAACGGGAGTTCTTATTCGATTTGGAAGGCTCTAAGATCAAAGTTTGTTGGTAGTCAGGAGATGGTCAAGAACAAGAAATCACTTCTAAAGAAAGAGTTTGATTTGTTTCGTGGTTTGAAGAACGAGAGCACAAAGCAGATTATCGAAAGATATTACAATCTGTTGGTAAATATGAAGAGAGTAAGTATCAACAAAGATAATGAAGAGCTGATTGAGAAACTAGCTGATGCATTACCATATGAGAAGTGGGGTACATACTTGATGAAGCTAAGGAACAAGAAAGGATTTAACACTCTCACTTTGAGTAAATTCATTGAGAAGTTGGAAGCTCAAGAGATGGAGCAAAGAAAGATTGTTCGAATGAAAGATTTTGATGGTGAACAGGATATTGGGTTGTATTACGAAACAGGGTTGAATGAGAAAACCACAAATTTTTCTCCTAAAGTGGAAACTGCATTCAATGCTAAAGGTTCATCCGGAAGTTCATCAAAAGGATCAAGCAGCAACACAAGTTTTTCATCATTTCCATCTTTTGATCCAAATATTTCAGCAACAAAGAGTGGAAGAAAACTTCAGTGCAATATTTTTTTAAATCTTGAAAATGATCAAGATTACTTTGAGGAAGTTGCTAAAAATCATATGTCTTTATTGGGAATTGTGTTAGAATCTTATAGCAGTTTTGTTGCAGGTCGAATCGGGAATCCAATGCTGACTAAGGAAGATTACGACCAGATCGATGCTGAAGAAATGGAACTAATGGATATAAAATGGTGTTTGGCTAGCATGTTGCGGAGAGCTGAGAAATTTAAGCAGATTACAGGACGAGATGATCTCCGTGAGGCTAATGTTTCTACTTTAGGTTTTGACAAATCTAAAGTCACTTGTTTCCGTTGCAGGGAAAAGGGACACTTCAAGAGGGAGTGCACCAATCGTGAGGCAAGTGGAGCTCAGAATCCGTTTAACAACAACGATTACTACCGGAAGGCCATCTACCATCAAGTTGCTCAACAGCCAACTCAGCATCAGGCACAAACTGCACATGGAAGAAATGTGATAGAAGATTCTTCAAAAAGAGCTTGTGTGGTGAATCAAAATGAGAAGCCATCAACAAAATTCAACTGGGACAAATATGTACCAGCTGATGGCAAAGCATGTGTGATCGATCAAGATGATGAAAAGTTACCCGAGGGGTTTAGCTGGGAGAATTTTACTTGGGATGATTATGATCCTAACAAAGCTCCAGTTCACACAGCTTTTGTTGCCCGTGTTGAAGAAGATAGTGATGATGATACTGAGTATTATGCAAGAAGAATGGCAGAACATCTGAAGATGATGGCTGAAAGTGACAGTGAAGATGAGAAAGCCAAGAAGAAAAAGAAGAAGGTTAAGACACCGGTGAGCAGTGATGATGAAACTCCGGTAGTCAAAAGAAAAGTAAAAGAAGTTCCAAAGTTCAAAATTAATGAAGAGGTTATGGCCAAAGAGATTCCTGTGAATTGTGAAACGTGTGAAATTTTGAAGAAGAAAAATAGAGAATTAATCAACAACATGAACAGGTTGAAGGAATCATATGATGTGCTCAACAAAGCGATGAATATGTACAATGACACTAGTGAAGAGCAGGCATCTGCTATGAAAACTCTTCAAGGAGCATTCATGACAAAGCAGAAAGTTGTGAACAACTACATCGAGAAGTGTGCTGTTCTTGAACAGAAATTGGAGTTACAAAGGATTGAAACTGAAAGAGTAAATCGTTTGTTGAAAAGTTACTCATGTACCTCTTATGTCATTGACAGGATTTATCCAACTGTTGAGGGAATGAAAGCATTTGAAGAAGATGAAGTAACTGAAGAAAAGAATGATGAAAAAGTTTCTGAAGAAAAGACTCCAGAAAAGAAGAAGAGTGACATGAAGAAAAAGACTGACAAGAAGAATTCTGGTAAGAAACAGGGGGTCAGTTACAACAAGTGTCCACCCCCGCTGGATAATGGATATTTGGCCAGAAATCCAAATTCTGAAAGAGTCCAAAAAGCAACAAACTTACAATGGGAGTCAGAGTCCTCAGTCAATTTGCCAGAAAATATTGATGTCGTTTTTACATCATCTGACACTGATCAACAATCTCAATTGATGAAGAAAGTGGTGGATCATGTGTTAGATAATGATGAAACTGAGGAGTCAAAGTTGGAGTCAATGTCGGAATCTATGTCGGAGTCAAAGTCTGAGTCCAGCACTCCGGGTCAAACAGAAAAACAGAGCAAAAGAGTTTACAGTAATGAATTCCTTTTATCAAAATCTAATTTGGAAAATGAACCGTTTAAAGTTGCTTATACTTTGAATGATTCTGACAAATTATATTCTGATGAGGAATTTCCAATAAGAGGTGTCAAAAATGAACTGATAAAAAAGGTTTTCAAATTAACAGAAATTAATATTTCTGAAATAAAAGATTTAAATCTTAACGAAAAACCTAAAAAATACACCTCAAGAGTTCAACAACGTTTAAACAAGAAAAAGGGTTACAGTTCTGGTTCTGGTTTTCAAAAGAAACCAAACCAAAACCGTAATTTCAAAAAGAAAGGTCTTGGATTTAATTCAACATAAAAACAGAAAAATGAAAAATATGTTCGTGATTTTAAATCAAAGATGACATTTTTTTCAGGTACCTCAGCAGATGAGGAAGAAAAGAAAGAATTCTGGAGGCAGTCAAACAATGAGTTCCTTGCAAAGAAGCAAGAAGAGATGAAGTTTGCTGGACAGAGGAAAGATACGAGAACCTGTTTCCAATGCAACACTGTTGGACATATTGCCAGAGATTGTTCTAAGGCAATACCATCAAAACAGGGAATTTCTCGTAAACAGAAAGAGAAAGTGATTGAGTTTGAACCACCAATTGACAGAACAAAGTTATTCAAAAATTCTATATTTGAAATTGGTGAATGTTCAAACAAGTTTTACAAGAAGAGAGCTAAAAGTGACAAACAAAAATGGGTGATTAAGAAGTCTGGAGGTAGTTCTAGCGATGATTCTGATAGGTCAAAATCAGAGGAGCTATCTTCTGGCGATGAATCTGATTTCACAAAATCAGAGGAGCCACAGGTTGTTGAAAATGGTGAAGAATCAGTTCCGACTGTGGATGATGATAATTTTCCACCACTTTGGGCTGAAAATTTTAAAAAGAAAATTGGTAAAGTTGAGATATCAAACCAATTTTATGATGATAAAAAGATTTTTGATGTTGAAAAGGCCTTTAACCCCAATGTAAAACATATTTTTGGAAAAATGATTGATCGAAAAGTCAAAGGGGTTAAAGAATTCTATGAGAAGAAGAGGAAAGGTAAGAAACCGAGTGATAATGACTCGGTAACACCCAAGGCTGGTCAGGCTTGGGTGGATATTCTCTTTGAATAGAAAAACCTGACTTGCCGGAGTTCCCAGGTTAGTAAGCGTGGAACATGAATCGGCATCATTCGTTGTATTTGATTGTGTTTTTCGTACAAGTGGTAAATCAAGGACATTAATTTGTATTTGATTTTCTACAAGTGGTTGAAGACATAATGATGAACCACATCCCCGTCTCTACAATTGGTAAAATCAACTAAACTTATTTTCCAGAAAAAACCATTTTGATTAAAACAAACTTAAGTGTTTTGAAATCTAAATGGGAAAATAGTTTGTTGATAGGGGGAGTTCTGATTGTTTATGCCAAGTGAATGGCGATTTGAGGCGATTCAATATCGGTTGTCAAGTTTCCTGTACAGTTTGTTTTTCAAATTGCTTAATATGTTTGCATTTTAGGGGGAGTAGAAATTTCAGAAAATCAAAAAACATTAGAAAATTTGAAAAATACAAAAACATGATAAAATGAAAATGAGTTTTGTTGTGAAAAAGAGGAAATGATAGTACATCAGTGGGCGATCACAACATGCTAAAGAATTGGAAAGTTAAAAATGTGATAAACTATCTCACTGTGGATATGGCAGTAGGTTTTTGCACATTTAGTAGATTGTGATGAGATATAAACCTAAATTTCAAACTTGCTTAATTCGTGGGTAACATTTCTTGGATATATGGGTAACCCCCGAAATCTTGTTTGAAAGGTCCCTCTTTCTGAGATACTAGGTCTTTATACTCAGTGATATCTGGGGTATTATCCCGGGACTTCTGCTGAATGGAAATTCTGACCTAGTCCCCGGAGAATACTTTCCGCTTGCTTGAAAAATAGCGCTGCCCTCAGCAAATTGATGAAACAATAAAATTGATAGTCATTGCTGTTGTAACAAAAGATCCTCTAAAGGGGACACACCAAAAGTCGAGCCGTCATCTCTCTGCTGAACGGAAGTTCTGACCTGAGCTCTCACGGTTTCGTACTATAATTTATTCCCTTACAGATATCATCTGTGGTATACTCACCTGTAAGACTGAATATTGGGATCTGGATACGGGAGTATATTCAAGTAGTGGGACACGCGATTAAGTTTAAGTGCTTAATACATTAAAATCGTATCTCGAAGCAGTTGAACTTTGTGTGAAAATTCAAGTGGACCAGTATACTGACAATCTAGGTGAATTGTTTAGAACTTAAAATGTTTAAAGCTTAACGGTGTTGGTGATGTGTCTCATAAACTGATATGATCCTCTTACACAAACTCACAAAAATATTGTTTGTAAATATTTCTTTACTGCATTTCTTTATACTAAAAAATTTCAAAAAGATTTTAGTGTGTTTTTGCATAAATTTTGAATAATCCAAAAAGATTTTCGACAACTGGTGTTGAAGAGCTGATTTTCAAAATTTCAAGTGCTAAACATAACGAACAGGTTTGGGAAGATTGTGATTTTAAAATATTAACAATCTATCTTACAAGTGGTCATCAGAAGTTTTGAAAATGATACTCCTGCAAGTGGTTTATCAGAGACTAAATGTTAGATCAATTTATGATTTCTACAATTGGTGTCTGAGTGAGTTACAAGTTTACATTTAGAAAACTTATGTTTGAGATAGAGATTGTGCAGATAACCTGAGCTGGAAAAGAGTCAGGTCACGATCTTGGAATGGATTCTGAAGAGCTAGGTTAATCGATCCTAAGAAGTTTGTGTTTAAAGAAGCCAAGTTTTCAATACCTAGAGACTCTGTGGACAAAGATTCAACACTCGAGGGGGAGTGTATGTTGGTGCAAATGAATAGAAAAGATTCAACATCCGAGGTAAGGAATTTGTTGATGATGAAGACAAGAAGATAGAGATTGAGGATGCTCACAGAGTCAGATTCTTCAATGAGAAGCCCAGAGACTGATAAAGACTGAAGATGCAAAGACTCGACACTGAAGACTCCGTCAACATCCGAGGGGGAGTTTGTTGGTGCATCCGTCTGTCGTCTACGTCTTATATCGAGTCTTGTATAGAATAGGTTAAATCAGGGCACGAGAATCAAGAATATGTGTATTAGTGCTGATTCCGCTCGAAATGACATTCTGTCATTTCAAGCGAAATCACATAAGTCCTGATTCCGCTCGAGATGTTTATGCTGGTTCCGCTCGAAATGAACTTGCATGTTCAAGCTGAATCAGAACCCCTACATATAGGGGTCTTTGGAGCGAAATCAGGGAGTGTGTTCTTCCGGTTTGCAACGAAGTGCTGCCGAAGTGTCGAGTCACTGTAAAAGTCATTCAATCTATACAATCGACAGTTTAAAGTGTATTCCTTGCTGAATTGAACTCAGTTTCTTAGTTTCCGCCTCTGAAACTGAGAAAAACTCTTCTGATAGACTCGTTCAGGTCCGGATACGATCCTACAACTTATTTTTAAGAGATTTTCATAGACATTTATCAATTGCACGTTAAAGAACAATTTTAGGTGGTTAAAGTGTGCTTATCGTTTTAACTTTCCGAATGATTGTCATGTTAGGATTCCCGAAAGGGATACTAATTGTCTGAAAATTGGAGAACTGATCAAATGCTTCTAGTGCCAAAACCGACTTAGTTGACATGCTTTGGTTGTGTATTAAGCAAGGATATTTATCTATTTTCATATTTGAAATCTATTATGTTTTTATAAGTAGTTGTTTATGCTTACTTTAGTTTATTAAAAATCAAACAACTTATGTTTTTACCGGTAGTTTAGTGACAAAGGTCTAGTATTATTCCTCCGCCCATTTCCTTGGATCTATACTTGGTTCTTACCGATACTTTACTACATATATGACGGGGTACACTTGCCTCTTTCGTGTGTGTTTTGATGTTAAAGTAATAATCACTTTTATAAATTTAAAACCGAATCGTGTGTAATTTCATTATAAAAATATGTGTAGTCGCGCACACGTCAAATTTTTGGCGCCGTTGCCGGGGAAATGGCGAGCTTTAGGAACGACCCGAGTCATTGTTTTAACGGTGTATATACTTGTTAATATTTGTGAATATTTTCATGATTATTTATTTGTTTATTTATTTGTTTATTTATTTGTTAATATTTCTTGCTTTTGATTCGATTTATTCGTGTTCTTGATTGTTTTGTACACTTGTAAAATTTTGTTCCATTTATTTGTTCGATTCCGGATTTATTCATTTACTTATTCTTTGAATTTTCGGCTTTGAAAAATCATTTTTACACTAGCCGATTTAATTTTATTTATTGCTTTAATTTTTATAAAATTTCGGGCACATTTTCAAATTTTTATAAAATTTTCAGCCCATTTAAAATAATATTCTGTTTCCTTTTAGCCAAAAAATAAAAACCTTTATTATAATAATATTATATGCATGTGTGTCAATTTCTCGTTTGCAGGTTGTTGTCCTCAACCCCCCGCTCCCGACGCTGTTGAGCCTTCAGACGAACCCGAGCGTGATCTGAGGAGACGTCTTCGTGAGAGATCCCGCGCGGTTGCGCTGCAACTCGCAGTAGCTGCGGACGATCCGGTAGTACCCGCTGAAGTCGTGGGCTCAAGGGACGTAGGAAACATAATCATGGCGGACGACGAACGACCACTGAACGAGTCAAATCAGCCGGAGGTGAAGCCCGGTTCCTACAGATTCGTGAGCTGGAAGAGCTGAGACAACACGCCTATGAAAGCTCCGTGCTATATAAAGAACGAACCAAGAGATTGCACGACAAAAATTTAGCTTGAGTCTTGCTATCGACTCGCCGACAAAAATTTAGCATGAGTCTTGCTATCGAGTCGCCGACAAAAAATTGCTATCGACTCGCCGACAAAAAATTAGCATGAGTCTTGCTATCGACTCGCCGACAAAAATTTAGCATGAGTCTACGCTACTGACTCGTGGATTAAAAATGTAGCAAGAGCGTCTTTGGCGCTTTAGGGTTAAAATTGTCCTAGTTTTTGTTTTTATCGTTTTTCCGTGTTTTTGGTGTGTTTGGTAGTTTTTCGTAGGACCGTACAGTTCTCGATCATGCCGGACGAAGAATATAAGTGAGAAAATTGTTAAATCAGTTTACATATTGCAAAAGTGGCGGAAATCGGTAGGAACAACCTCCAAAAATGGGTTCTGTGAAAATCAGACTGATCTGCAGGTTCGGCACGACCGTGCATCAGGTCGCACGGCCGTGCCTATCCAAGCCAGTACCTACCATTGCACTACCATGCATCCCGAGATCAGCGTGCCAGGATCAGTCGATGTCGGAGTTGCACGACCGTGCTTTCCGTCGCACGACCATGCGGTTGGCCAGGGGTAGTTTCTTCCAATCAATATATAAAGGCCTTTTCTGCGCTCCCTTTTTTCAGAACTCGCGAACCCTAGCAGCACCCTCGTTCCAGACCAGTTTCCTCTCCAAAATCTCACCACTTTTTGCAATATTTCTCGAATTCTTCGAACAAGATTTTAGAAGCAAATCTTGGACCGGAGCACACCACAGAAGCAGCTTTGGAGACTCGTTTCATCTAAATCATCTTCAGGGGAGTGTTATTCTCCTTTTTCTCTATATTTCGGGTTTCGCATTGGGGACAATGCGAAGTTCAAGTGTGGGGAGGGGTTTAACTTGTTAACTTTGTTTGTCCTTTGTAAAAAAAAATCAGAAAAATCATTCAAAAATATATGTATTTTGTATATATTTTTTTAGTAAATAAACCGGTTGGTTGGGTTTTAGAAAGCTTCGGACATGATAAAAACTCGACAAGCAAAATAAAATTTGAAAAAGAAAACCGGAAAGCGTGACAAACAAAGAAAGACTTGCATGATAGTTTTCACACTTTTACCCATTCCTTCCGTTACGTGAGCATATTTGAGCCTTGAAATTATTATATATTTGTTCATTTCGGAGTAGGAGTGAGCCGGATGTCATGTGTAATTTAGAACTTGTCACTAGCATGCTTGTTAAGACGGTGAACTTGCAAAATTGTGTAGAAGTGATAGAGGCACTTAGAAAACCCTTTGTGTTATCCTTGTTCTTTGTGTCGTGTTTCCCGTAAACCTTACGTTACCTTTAGGATTAACCATGTTGAGCCTTCCTGTTTACCTTTGTTTACCCAACATAATCGCCCAGTTAGCCAAATTTAGCCTTTTTATGTTTTAAACCCTTTTTAGTGTTGAAACTCTGTCAAAATAATCGTTTAACTTGCGCTTGTTTTAGTTTATTGTTAATTGTATAAATCCATTAGTTTCTGTGCAAAAAAAAAAGAAAATAAAACAGAAAATAAAACACCCTAAAATAGGGTGAAGTAGACAAAATTCGAGCAATTTTGAATGGTAAAATGATGAAATCTTGTTTATGAGCTCGTTGTCGCATAAGTCGCATTTTTAAGGCGTTTGTATGTATAGTTTTGTTGTATTGCGCTTGTTAAACATAACTACCGAGTTTTAACCGTTTCGCCACTTTAAATATCCCTTTCCATACCCTTCCCCCAAGCCTAACGTTACACCCCGTAAAGACCTCTTGATTTACACTTTTTCACTTGTTAGTTGGTGGAGACGAGATCTTATGACAAGCTTATGATATTACACGTTTCATTGACAAGGCATTGAGTGTTTGCACATACACATTTTATGTATGTTTCACATATAAAACCGAGTGTGTGTGAACATTGTGAGTTGTGTGAAGATTAGCATGTTAAGTCAATTGAAAGTGAAGTCACGGCTTTTTGGTGATCTACATATATTTGCATATGCTTGTTTGGTTTGATTCATTTGATGTTGTCTTTCGAAAAACCGGCTAACCGTTTGTAGTTGTTTCAATAAATAGTTTGTAAATACTCGTTCTTGTTAGATTCTTGTTTTTTTATCGCATTTTAGTTTAGCTTGCTTGAGGACAAGCAAGGTTCAAGTGTGGGGAGATTTGATATTCACCAATTTATACATATTTTAGTCCCCTATTTTATCCCCATTTTATGCGTTTTCGGCCGTAAAATCGTTATTCAGATACTTAATCAGGTATACTTTTGTTTGCATGCCTAAAACAGCATACCAGACAAGATGATAGTGAAAACGAGGATTTTCCAGGCGAAACGAATGAACTGCGAACATTCTGTGGAAAATTCTGACCTGGGCAACTTGCACCCCCGTGCGACTGGTGGCACCCCCGTGCGGATGCGACAACAAGGCTCAGCTCGGCATTGCACACCCAGTGCGATCAGGAATGCAACGAAATCCTGGGAACGCACCCTCGTGCGACTGGTGGCACCCCCGTGCGGATGCGATGACCAGCCCCAGCCCGGATATGCACTACCTGTGCAGTTGGTCGTGCCAAACCCATCTCGGTGATGCACCCCCATGCAACCCATGGCACGCCCGTGCCGATCGGAAGACCGGTCAAGATCTGATGACGTCATGCGGTATGGTACACAGTAACTCCAATAATGCAAAAAGTGAACGGTCGTGCCAATAAAGTGCACGACCGTGCGAGAGCTAAAAGATATAAAAAACTTGCAGAAACATTCTGCTCGTAACTCTGGAATTTTGGAGAGCAATTCAGGCGATTTTCAGGCTCCGGAGGCGTTAGCTTTCACCCGGATTCAAGCCACATTGTCCCGTTTAGCTCGATTACTATCCGGATTCTTAATCTAGTGCTTGTTTATGTTTTGTTTTCTAATCTTTCCATAATTTTGTTAATCTTTCAAGCATTTAGATTAATGTTTATGTATTATTGTAGCCTTTGGGCAAAAACACAACAATCCCTTGCTTGATTAAAACCATTAGTATGTTAATCTTTGTTTGTAATGACACTTGGAAGTATTTTCTATGTTAATCTTTGATGATTAGTTTGCAACCTTGTTATTGATATTGATTTCTTGATTATAAATAATTTTGTTGGATGATTGGCATTTGGTTAGTTAAGATAGTTGAAAAATGAAGCTTAATTAATCTTGTATTAGTAAACTTTAAACTTGGTTAACTAGTTTAGCTTGGTTAAAATGTGTGCACCATGATACTAGAAATGGTTAGTGGTTTAATAAAATGTAATTATTGTTAATCAAGAAAGCTTGCCGTCACGTAAGGACCTTAACGAGTTAAATGGTGTCGTTATAAATTCTTGCCATGATTTGTTAGCTTAGTTAGTAGTTTAGGCCAAAATTGCTATCTTGGTGAATTTATGTGCAAGATTTGTAAAATGAACTCGGTTGTGATTTAATCTAGTTTATGCTTGTCTCGGTGGTTGCATTGTGTTTATCGGTGTCGCTTTCCTTGTTTAAGTGAGGTTAGAAAACTCCTAACGGATGACTAACTTATTTTTAAGAGATTTTCATAGACATTTATCAATTGCACGTTAAAGAACAATTTTAGGTGGTTAAAGTGTGTTTATCGTTTTAACTTTCCGAATGATTGTCATGTTAGGATTCCCGAAAGGGATACTAATTGTCCCAAAATTGGAGAATTGATCAAATGCTTCTAGTGCCAAAACCGACTTAGTTGACATGCTTTGGTTGTGTATTAAGCAAGGCTATTTATCTATTTTCATATTTGAAATCTATTATGTTTTTATAAGTAGTTGTTTATACTTACTTTAGTTTATTAAAAATCAAACAACTTATGTTTTTACCGGTAGTTTAGTGACAAAGGTCAAGTATTATTCCTCCGCCCATTTCCTTGGATCGATACTTGGTTCTTACCGATACTTTACTACATATATGACGGGGTACACTTGCCTCTTTCGTGTGTGTTTTGATGTTAAAGTAATAATCACTTTTATAAATTTAAAACCGAACCGTGTGTAATTTCATTATAAAAATATGTGTAGTCGCGCACACGTCAATGACCGTTCACTCGGATGATGATTCGTTTGAAAGATGATATACTTTGGAAGTTTTGAAAATTGTTTAAGTGTTGAACATTACAGTCACCTGGTCGAATAATCGTTCGATCGGAGGGTGATCCGATCGGATGGCTATTCGGGTGAGCTATTGTTTGGGTTCAAAACTTGCAAAATCAGTTGAGTTGAAAAGTTTTGCAGTTTAACCAAGATGGTATGATGACGTGTCAAACAACGGAAATCACAGCAAGTTCAACTCATCCGATCGGACAGGAATCACCCCGTTCGACAAGACTCTGCTGTTCTTGACGGAGTTTCATGTTCAACCCGTGAATCGGTCGTCTCTTCGGTAGAGATCCATCCTCAGCCCGGGTCTCCACTAGAGAATGAGTAGAGGGCCTGAGCGGGCCCGGATTCTAACGGTTATGAGTGAAAAGTAGAAGTTGTTGAAGAAAAGTTTGAAAACAGTTGAAGATGTTTAGATTTAGATGAAATCAGTGTAAAACCATGTAGAAATCTGTTAGATTCGAACCATTCTTGCTGAGATGAGGTCACACTCCGGTGTTCATATGAACCCGTGATGACGTCACCCTAGAACAGCCCCAAATCAGGTGATTTCATGGTTAAACTGTAAGATTCGATGGTGAAAATGATGAGGCATTGTGTGTAGATGATAGAAGTACAAGATTTAGAGTGAAAACTTACAAGAATCGTGAGGAATCGAGAGAAAAGGGCTTGAGAGTGCACTGGTCGGAGGAGGTTGTCACATCAATGAACAGTGATGTGATAGGAGGGGTATTTATAGTGTGAGAGATGGAAAGGCGGTGGAGTGGGTCGGATAGCCGTTCGATCGGACGGCCATCCGGTCGGATGGCCATTCGTCCGGTTAGTCGTTCGATCTGATGGCTTGCGCGGGTGTGTTTTCCAACTTTCGTTTCGTGCGTGGTGCGTTGCGTTGCGTTTAAACGATTTGCGAGTAAGCGATGCGATAGTATTACATATTAGTTACACAAATATCATAACTCCTAAAAATGCATAAAAGTAACCTTGCATTTCGAGTTGCGAGGAGATTGCGATGCGATAGAGTTGCGATTGCGTTTGCGAATAACATCCAAAACACATATTAAGCACACACAAGTAAGGCACATAGTAACACTCAATAACAGTCATAAACCTAGCATATACATCCTGCGTTTTGCGTTGCGATATCGATGTGATAGCGTTTAGTAGAATAGCATTTAGTTATGTTTATTGCATTGTTATTTCACATATAAATAAATCGTGGTTTAAAACAGTGTTAATTAACACTTATTGATTATCGAGTCTGCGAGTACAAGCAATAATAAAGCAAGAAATGTTAGATCTGGACGTAAACCTGACGTTGACTTTGACTTTAACTTGTACTTTGACTTTGACTTCGAAAAGTCGGGTTGTTACACAAGAACCGGCACGAAAAACGAAAAATGGACGCGATTAGGCGAAAATTCGGCAAATGACACGTGTCACCCCCGGTCGCCACGTGGCAGAGCTATACTGGTGACAAGGCAAGCCTAAGCCAGGTTGACTTCCTAGGCACGTCGTGTGAAAATCAGGGTCTCCCAACACGATGGGCGGGAGCAGTCAGCCTGGGCTATATAAAGGCAACCACAGGACTTTCAAATTTCTCATATTCTCTTTCGAATCTCGACTTCTGAATCCCTAATCACCAGTACGATACCCTGTTCGATCGATCACAAAACCAACCAACGAATGCCAAAGTTCTGCCAGAATTAGGCGATACATTGTTAACCTATGCTGTGGTTGTGATCTAGTGATTGTCGTTAGGTTTGATTTGGTGTTACATTAATACCTGTTAGATTATGTGTATCTAGGAAACTAGGACTAGGAGGCCTTAAAAACAAAAACCCTAATTTTGCAAGGTAAGACTGTCGCAACCCCCGACCCCTTGCCCCGAGGGGCGGGCGGCCGCGAGCAGCATACAGAGCTGGTGGTAGCGGTGTTTATTAATTTGGCAGCGGAAATTAAACATCAGGACCGTAGTTAGGAAATATTTTATCAGAGTTAAAACACCACATTTTTATAAATAATAAATACATGGGACAAAACCCAAGTTTCCATTATAATATGTTTATAGGGATAAACCTTAATTTATTGAAATAAAACTTCTTCTTATTTAGGTAACTTTTATAGCCACTTTTCCAAGCCTTCAGTGCTCTCCAGTTGGCTTCTATTGGCTTTCACATTTTGTTACCTGAAACGCATTTTAAAAATATTTTATCAGCAAGAAATACTGGCGAGTGCATCCCAATTTAATCAAAACAAGCTTTTATATCTTTACAATATTGAGAGCGATTACAATGTTTATATCTACCCAATTACCACCCACGGTACTGCCAATCCTGACTTGTGGTCATGCTACTATTCACAGTATAGTAACAAGTAATGTATACAAAACCTTAACATACCGACAGTAATTGTAGAATACATAGACTCAATCACTGTTATCATAATTTAAAACATTTGAGGTTTTGGTAAAACAGTGTGGTAGAAAAACAGAATGACTCACTTTGCTGTTTTAAAAAATACTATAGCTTCCTGGTGAATTCCTGGTTATAATCTATTAAAATTAAATAATGCACACGTGTTAGTAAGATAACCCAATTCACATTAGCCATACACCCGAGACAGAACTCCAACGAACTGAGTCAGGCAGAGCCTTGACATGCGTTACGGAGCCCTAGATCAATCGGGTAGAGTAACCAATACGTAACCAGGGGTTATAATACTTACAACGAGGCAGAGCTTCGCTTTTTAGGGGTATAATACCCGAGAGTTTTAGCCATTATATATCTTGAGAGAGAAAAGAAATTGTGCAACGATGAACTGAGCCTGAGGCCCCTTTTTATAGGGCTGGTCGAACAGCGGGTCGCGGCCCGCGACCCAGTTGGCTTCGGCCTTCGCGGCCCGCGAGCGACATAGGGTAGGCTCTAGCTTGGTTGAGTCAGGGGTTAGACTTGATACGAGATGGGGACACGTGGCGCAACCGGGTGCGGCCTAGTGTCACTTAGTCGCGGCCCGCGACAGGCTTGCTTGACCTGGTCGCGCCCCGCAAGAGCCTTGGATATTTGTTTTTGTTTGATTTCTATAAATATAAAGGTATTTCAGGCCCGTTTTTCTTATACGGAGTATATTTTAGGACGTTAGGGGTTAGATTACTGGTTGTTATATCCTCCCTACCTTGTTTTAGATCTCGTCCTCGAGGTCTACTGGAACAGGTGTGGATATTTCTTTCGCATATCTGATTCGAGCTCCCAAGTGTATTCTGATCCTCTCTTGGAATCCCATCTCACTTTGACCAGAACTAATCTCTTGTGTTTCAGATTCTTGATCTTTCTATCTTCAATCTGCAGTGGTTTCTCTACAAACTTAAATTTCTCATTTACCTTTATGTCCTTAAGAGGTACCATTAATGATTCGTCTGCTAAGCATTTCTTGAGATTACATACATGAAATACATCATGTATTCCTGCCATTTCCTCTGGCAGTTGTAGCTGGTAAGCTACTGGTCCTATTCTTCTAATAATCTCAAAAGGTACAACATACCTGGGGCTTAGCTTTCCTCTTTTAACGAATCTGACCACTCCTTTCCATGGAGAAACTTTTAATAATACCTTATCTCCTACTTGAAATTCCAACGGTTTTCGTCTGTTATAAGCATAACTCTTTTGACGATCGCGTGCTGCTTTTAGTCTTTTCTTGACTTGAATAATCTTGTCCGTTGTTTCTTGTACTATCTCTGGTCCAGATAG
Organism: Helianthus tuberosus; assembly: GCA_030545235.1. Classification (NCBI taxonomy): domain Eukaryota; kingdom Viridiplantae; phylum Streptophyta; class Magnoliopsida; order Asterales; family Asteraceae; genus Helianthus; species Helianthus tuberosus. The sequence goes on along the minus strand of CM060373.1, from coordinate 11,022,527 downwards.
TTGCTTTTCTCCAATTTCTGCCCAACAGATTGGGGTTCGACACTTTCGTCCATAAAGTACTTCAAATGGTACAGCATTGATACTGGTATATTTCCTCCAAAATCAATTACAAAAGCTCAAAGCATATCTTCCATTGTCTGTATTTTCCTTTCGCTTTGTCCGTCTGTTTGAGGATAATAAGTTGTGCTTAGTTTTAACTTGGTTCCCATTGCTTTCTGGAAACTAGTCCAAAAATGAGAAGTAAAACGGCTATCTCTATCAGAAACAATAGATAAAGGAATTCCATGTAATGAAACTATTTCTTTTACATATAACTTGGCTAATTGCTCCATACTGAAAGTTTCCTTCATAGGTAAGAAATGAGCAGATTTGGTTAATCTGTCTACAATCACCCAGATTGCATCATTACCTTTTCGTGTCTTGGGTAATTTAGTAACAAAGTCCATTGTTATCAACTCCCATTTCCATATAGGCATTGCGAGTTGCTGCAATAAACCTGAGGGTTTCTGATGTTCAGCTTTAACCTGTGAACAGGTTAGACACTTAGCAACATAGGTTGCTATATCCTTTTTCATTCCTATCCACCAGAAATTCTTTCTTAAGTCTTGATACATTTTATCATTACCAGGATGTATCGTATACTTAGACTTATGGGCTTCTTCTAAAATTCGGTGGCATAGGTTTCCTTGTTTGGGTATCTATATTCTTTTCTTATGGAATCTCCAAATTCCATCTGTTCCTTATTTTAATTCCTTAATCATTCCTTTTAATTTTTCAATATTGTCCTTGATTACTGTTTCTTGTATCTCTCTAATTTACTCATTTAAATCTATCTGCAGATTTAGCTTGAGAGAACGTACTCGTCTTGGCTTTTCATGATACTTTCGACTTAAAGCATCAGCTACTACATTAGCCTTTCCTGCATGATACTGGATATCACAATCATAATCACTAAGAATCTCAATCCAGCGTCTCTGTCTCATATTTAACTCCTTTTGCCCAAAAACATATCTTAGACTCTTATAATCAGTAAAAACAATAAACTTGCTACCGTAAAGATATTGTCTCCAAATCTTAAGGGCAAAAATTATGGCTCCTAACTCTATATCATGGGTTGTATAATTCTCTTCATGATTCTTAAGTTGTCTAGAGGAATAAGCTATAACCTTTTGACGTTGCATCAATACACATCCATAACCTAACTTAGAAGCGTCACAATAGACTATCATGTCTTCAGTTCCTTCTGGTAACGCTAGTATGGGTGCATTGGTTAACTTTTGCTTCAGAATCCTAAAAGCTTCTTACTGTCTTGGCCCTAATTCAAACTTAACAGATTTGCAGGTCAGTTTGGTTAAGGTAATGGCTATTCAAGAAAAATCCTGAATAAAACGTCTATAATAACCTGCTAGTCCAAGAAAACTTCTCACCTCCGTTGGTGATTCAGGGACTTTCCACTTAGTAATCGCCTCGATTTTTGTGGGATCTACATGAATTCCTTCATGATTATCCAGGTGTCAAAGAAATTGCACTTCCTTTAACCAAACTTCGCATTTTGAAAATTTAGCGTAAAGCTTTTCTTTTCTCAACAAATTCAAAAGTATAAACAAATGCTCTGCATGATCTTCTTTACTCTTAGAGTAAATAAGAATATCATCTATAAAGACAATTATGAATTTATCCAGATATGGTTTACATATTCTGTTCATCATGTCCATAAATGCGGCTGGGGCATTGGTTAAACCATATGGCATGACTGTAAATTCATAATGACTGTATCTTGTTCTGAAAGCAGTTTTAGGAATGTCTTCTTCCTGTACTTTCAATTGATGATATCCTGAGCGAAAATTGATCTTAGAAAAGAATAGAGCTCATTGAAGTTGATCGAACAGATCATCAATTCTCGGTAGTGGGTACCGAGTTTTAATCGTAACCTTGTTCAATTCTCGGTAATCAATGCACATACGCATTGATCTGTCATTCTTCTTGACAAACAAGATTGGTGCGCCCCGTGGCGATGAACAAGGCTGTATGAAACCTTTTTCCAGAAGTTCGTCCACTTGTTTCTTCAGTTCCTGCATCTCCGTTGGTGCTAAACGATAAGGTGCCTTGGCAATCGGTGTTGTCCCTGGTATTAGGTGAATTCTGAATTCAACCTCTCTATCTGGCGGTAATCCAGGTAATTCTTCTAGAAAAATATCTGAGAATTTAGATACTACAGGAATATTTTTTAATTCTTTTCCTTTAGTGTTAATGATTATGAAAATCATATACACTAGTGATCCTTTCCTTGCATAACTTGCTGCTTTCATCACATAGATGAATTTTGTAGACCTGGTTGGCTTATCTCCTTTAATTGTAATTTTTCCCCCTTTGGTGAACTTACTTGCACTGACTTTTGATCACATAGAATGCTGGCATGATTGGCTACCAACCAAACCATTCCTAATACGATATCGAATCCAGCCAGATTCATTGGATAAAGGTTAGTAATAAAATTATGATTTAAAATTTCTATTATTGCTCCCTGCAAGATTTCAGAAATCTTAATGGATTCTCAATTTGCCGTTTCTATCAGACAGTCTTGTTGAAGTTTAGTTAATGGTCGATTAAGAAGTTTGCAGAAAGAAGTATTAATAAACTTTGGTTTGCACCAGAGACAAATAATACTTTAGCAAAAATATCATTAACTAAAACTGTACCGACAATCACATCCGGAATCATCTTGGCTTCTTCAGCTGTCAGGACAAATGCTCGGGCATTCTCAGTAGTTTTGCTGTTTGTTGCTAGAGCTAGTTTCGGACAGTTCGATTTGATATGCCCAGTTTCTCCACAATTGAAGCATAGCTTATTGCTGGGTTTCTTCCTACAGTCTTCTTCCTTGTGTCCAGAAATTTTACAGAAGTTGCAGTATATTGAGCATCTTCCCGGGTGCTTTTTACAGTACTTACAGTAAGGTGAAGAAGTAGAACCTGTACTTTTCCCACGGTAGGTATTTCCATAACGAAATTCTTGGGTAAGTCTTTGGGCTAGGTTCTTTCTCTGGTTTTCTTCTTGCATACGTACTAACTCATCAGTAAAGGTATTGGCTAATTGTACTGTTTCTTCTATGGTTTGGGGTCTAGCTGCCTTAACTACATGTCTGATTTCACTAATTAATCCCCAGATGTAACGGGAGATTAATACTGGTTCTGGTGAGGCTAGGGTTGGCACTATTCTAGCATATTCAAAGAATATGGTAGTGTAACCCTTGCAGTCTATTCTAGTCATTTTAAGATTTAAGAACTTATTAGCGATTTGTTCTTTTTTATGAGGATGACAAAATTTCTTTTCGACTATGTCCTTATAGTCGGTCCATTCCATCTTATAAATTTTATCACTTCCTCTAGACTGGAGAATAGTATTCCACCATTCTAAGGCTGCATTCTTAAAAAGATTAGAAGCAAACATAATCTTATCTTCGTCTGCATATTTGCTTATTTTTAAGACTGCTTCTGTCTTTTCCATCCAACGTAAAGCTGCAATGGCTCCTTCATTGCCGGAGAATTCTATTTTTTGCAAGACCAGAATTTTTTGTAAGAACAACCATATGACATAGTTCTTCTTCTTTTTGGAATAGGTAATTGGAGTAGCGGTCCATTATTCACGCTGTGACTAGGTTCAGTAGGCTATCGTTTACTTCCACTTATAGTTTTATTATTTTCTGCTTCTTTAACAATCTTGATAATATATGGCATAGCGTCTATAATTCCTTGGGCTACTATATGTTGGATGACACTGTTATCTACTTGGTTTCCATTATTATCATTATTCTGGTTTTCCTGATTTACTTCGTTGTCCATCTGGATTATAAACATTTATCAGGTATTAATATCACAGAATAACAATCATGCAAACAATTTGATCAAAAAACGTCGAACATTGCGACTTTTACTCTTTTCATATATATATATATATATATATCATTTACCCCAAATGTCAAATCCTCCCTCTCTCTTCATTTAATGTCTCTGACTTTATAAAAACCTCTCTCCTCTCTTATATCTCATTTACATATCTCATTTCTCATTTCTCATTTACATTGTTCAAATCCATCTTCATCTCAAATCCATTTCCAGACCTTCTTTTCACTCACACAACCCTAAAATTTAAACCCCCATCTCTCATATCTCTCTTTGTCTCTCTTGAAATCCCTCACCACCATCATCTGTAAATCGTTCCCTTATCTCTACCACCATAGATTCTACACCACCACTCGCCATCCTCACCTGTGACCACGTTTTTTACGGTGATTCAACGAAGCTAAATAGTGGGTTTAGACGGTGATTCTACACCACCACTATGTGATTCTACACCACCACTCTGTCTTTCTCCATGTTTTGACGGCGACGGTGGTGGTGGGTTTCGACGGCGACTGTCGTGGTGGGTTTTGACGGCGACGAAGACGGTGGTGGTGGTGAGGATTGACGGAGACGGTGGTGGCGGTGGTATCTCGCCGGTAAACCCACACTCCTCTTTTCTTTCTCTTAGACCAGTGATAGTTTTCTAATTTTGGGTTTTTGAACAAAAGTGATAGTTTTCTGATTTGGGGTTTTTGATTTGGGGGTTTTCATAGTTTTTTGATTTGAACAGTGATAATTTTCTGATTTTGGGGTTTCTGAACAGTGATGCATTTTTGATATGGTGAATGATGCATTTTTTATATGTTGAATGATGCATTTCTGAACAGTGATGCATTTTTTATAGTTTTCTGATTTGAAAGATGCAGTTTGTTTGAAAGATGCATTTTGTATTCTTTGATTATGTGGGTTTTGATATGTTGGACTGGGCAGCGATGATGCAAAAAAAAACGTAGATTTTGATGACGATGGCGCGGCAAGGATGGTGGATGGTAGGTTTTTGAACCTGCAACCCCACTTTGCAGCCTTTTGATTATCGGGAAATCTGAGCCAAACCCCGTTTTTTTTCGAGATACACAATGTTTTGTTGTTAACTTTTTAAACTTTTACGTTTTACGTAAAACTTTTTACGTTTAACGTTTTACGTTTTACGTAAAACTTTTTACGTTTTACGTTTTTTACGTTAAAACGTTTACGGTTTACGTTAAAAAGTTTACGGTTTAACTTTTATTTTTATAAAAACTTTTTTACGCAAAAACGAACGCACTCAGATATCGCAAACTCGGGAGGTGTCTCAGATATATTGTTATCATCATCGACTAGGGGGGGGGGGGAATAAAAAACCAACAACATCAAAACAAAGTGTATCTCGAAAAAAACGGGGTTCGGCTCAGATTATCTGATAATCAAAAGGCTGCAAAAGTGGGTTGCAGGTTCAAAAAACCTACCCTCCGCCGTCCTTGTCGCGCCATCGTCATCAAAATCTACGTTTTTTTTTTTTTGCATCATCGCCACCCAATCGATCGTATCAAAACCCACAGATTCAAAGAACACAAATCAAAACCCCCAACATATCAAAAAACCATCAGATTCAAGAATACAAATAAAAAACCCAAACATTGGAGCCGTCGACATCAACCACTGCCGCCACACCACCACACCCACCAAAGAATAAAGAATACCCAAAATCAAAGGAAAACCCAGCAACAATAACAACCAAACAAGTTGTACATACCCAAAATCAAATCAAAGGAAAACCCAGCAACAATAACAACCAAATTTCTATAATTGTAACAAAACAGAAACAAATCGAACCTTTTGACTCACGAAAGGTTGACCGGCCGGAGGTCCGCCTGAGAATCAAATACCCACATATTCAAGGAACCTCTGACATCGACGACACCACCGCTCACACAGCCATGGCCTACAACACCACCACAACCACAACCACCGTCTCCGTCAATCCTCAAACACCACCACCACCGCCGTCAAACCCACCACCACCGTACTGGTAAATCGGAGAGGGTCAACTTACTGGTAAAATCAGACCGTCGCTGGAGCTAGCCGTAAAAAACCCACCACCGCCACTTTACGTCGTCGCACCACCACCAGACGGTGGTGGTGGTGGTGGTTCTGTAGCGTGTAACGGGGGATAGGGGGCTGTGGTTGCGATGTGGTGGTGGGTGTGAGGTTACAAGCTGTACATACCCAAAATCAAATCAAAGGAAAGCCCAGCAACAATAACAACCAAATTTCTATAATTGTAACACAACATAAACAAATCGAACCTTTTGACTCACGAAAGGTTGACCGGCCGGAGGTCCGCCGGAGAATCAAATACCCACATATTCAAGGAACCTCTGACATCGAAGATACCACCGCTCACACAGCCATCGCCTCTAACACCACCACAACCACCGTCTCCGTCAATCCTCAAACACCACCACCGCCGCCGTCAAACCCACCACCACCGTACTCGTAAATCGGAGAGGGTCAACTTACTGGTAAAATCGGACCGTCGCTGGAGCTCGCCGTCAAAAACCCACCACCGCCATTTTACGTCGTCGCACCACCACCAGACGGTGGTGGTGGTGGTTCTTCAGCGTGTAACGGGGGATAGGGGTTGTGGTTGCAATGTGGTGGTGGGTGTGAGGTTGGGGTTGGATGACATCGAGAGAGAGAGGGAGAAGGGATGTTTGCTTTTGTAGAGGATGAAGATGAAGGTCTTCAAAAACTTCATCAGTGATGGATGATGTTTCAAATGAGAATGAGGAGAGAGAGACAAAAGATGGGTTTTAATACAAAATGACACTTTAAAAAAGCTGGTGGTATTTAATGTGGAGAGAGGTAGGATTTGACAATTGGGGTAAATGACCAAATTACCCTTTTTGTTGGCAGAATATGATTGGTGGAGAGTGGTTCTCACGGTTCTTACAACTGGGGAGTTGTAAGAACCGTGAGAACTTTTTGATCCGGGGCGAGGTGGACCAATTTTTTTTTCACAAACGTAGATATGTGTATTATAAACACATTTGTAAAAAAAAATAAAAAAAAATGGCGTGTGTGTAGTTTTGAGCACCACAAGTTTGTGTTTACGGGTACCGTAAATTTTCCGGTTAGATTTATGGTACCCGTAAACACAAACTTGTGGTGCTCAAAACTACACACACGACATTTTTTTTTGAATTTTTTTTACAAATGTGTTTATAATACACGCAACTACGTTTTTGAAAAAAAAATTTGGTCCACCTCGCCCCGTACGGTGTAGTTCTCACGGTTCTTACAACTCGAGGTGGTTCTCATTTTAGCGGTCCCCTATATATATATGCGTCTATTACAACTTACAACTAGAAAGTAAACACATTAGTAGTTATGCATCACTAGATATTAGGTTATCTATTTTAGTTGATTATTGTTTTTTTTCAAACTACACACACACACACACACACACACACACACATATATATATATATATATATATATATATATATATATATATATATATATATTATTAGGTGTCGTTCATCCAAAACTGCATTTCTCGCTCGTCATATTTCCACACGAGCTTTTCTCCCATTTGTCGTATCCTCTCTCCTTCTTCCACTAATTCCTCACCATATATGCGGAGTTCCTGCACATTCTCTTCACTCATGGGTGGTCGTGGTGCGGGTACTGGGTCAGGGTATCGAGGTATCAGTTCTCCATATGGGTACGGGTTGCTTAACACAATTCGAATATACCGGTCGTCATTCCAAAATGGATCTAAAGGATTAAGGTCGGTATACTGTGCTATGGGATTTGGTATTGGTTCTTCCTGAGGATAGAGTTCCTGATATTCCATACGGTCATCTTCCCATAGATCATACGCTGGAGGATTGGGTACTGGGATTCTAGGTATTTGATTAGGGTCAAAGGCTGATATGGGAAATTGGTTTCCTTGGTTAAGTTCTATCTCCATTGGTTGGGTTGGAAATAATGGCAATGGTTGTGGTTCAGCTATCTGATCAAGGTTTGGATCTACTGTAATGGTGGCTAGCATATGAAAGTCTGCCAACTATCAATTAACTGCCTCCTGAGTTTGGGCATTCACTTCTCTATTGGCTTTCACTAACGCTCTCTGTTGTAACTTTTTCATCCTTTTTCTCCTCTCAAGAGCTCCCCTACTAAACCATCCTCTCTTTTTCGAAGGGAATGTTCTCGGATTACGCCTTAAAGACAAAAATTCCATCCTCAGTATCAGCATAATACCCCGAAGGAGTAGGTTGTGATGAGGTTCCTTCACTCTTTGGGGAACTAGCTAGGTGACGGTAAGTGTCAGATGTACCTTGCTCACTCATACTGTAAACTAACATATTGTCAAATAACACAAAACAATAATATACATATATACACATAATCACATAGATTATTTCCTAACATAACTGATAAAAATCTTGGTGTCAGCAGAACACTTATGTGGCTTAAACAAGTGGCTGTAGCTCTGATACCACCTCCTGTCGCAACCCCCGACCCCTTGCCCCGAGGGGCGGGCGGCCGCAAGCAGCACACAGAGCCGGTGGTATCGGTGTTTATTATTTTGGCAGTCGAAATTAAACATCAGGACCATAGTCAGAAAATAGTTTATCAGAGTTAAAACACCACATTTTTATAAATAATAAATACATGGGACAAAACCCAAGTTTCCATTATAATATGTTTATAGGGATAAACCCTAATTTATTAAAATAAAACTTCTTCTTATTTAGGTAACTTTTATAGCCACTTTTCCAAGCCTTCAGTGCTCTCTAGCTGGCTTCTATTGGATTTCACATTTTGTTACCTGAAACGCGTTTTAAAAATATTTTATCAGCAAGAAATACTGGCGAGTGCATCCCAATTTAATCAAAACAAGCTTTTATATCTTTAAAGTATTGAGAGCGATTACAATGTTTATATCTAACCAATTACCACCCACGGTACTGCCAATCATGACTTGTGGTCATGCTACTATTCACAGTATGGTAACAAGTAATGTATACAAAACCCCAACATACCGACAATAATTGTAGAATACATAGACTCAATCACTGTTATCATAATTTAAAACATTTGAGGTTTTGGTAAAACAGTGTGGTAGAAAAAGAGAATGACTCACTTTGCTGTTTTAGAAAATACTATAGCTTCCTGCTGACTTCCTGGTTATAATCTATTAAAGTTAAACAATGCACACGTGTTAGTATAATAACCCAATTTACATTAGCCATACCCCCGAGACAGAACTCCAACGAACTGAGTAAGGCAGATCCTTGACATGCGTTACGGAGCCCTAGATCAATCGGGTTGAGTAACTGTAACACCTCACAAAATCATGACCAATGAAGTGAAGACACGTGTCATAAATCCTAATCATGTAATAAGTTGACTTTGAGGGACTAAAGTTGTCAAACAATAAAAAGATGTATGTAGAAGGACTAAAAGTGTCAACATGCCAAACTTATGCCTCTGATTGACCTCACACAATGTTCGTATTCTTTAATGAGTAGATTGTCGGACGCAAGAAGCCGTTTTTGATTAAAATCGAAAGTTTATAAAGCACAGGGGTTAAACGTGTCAACATGTTAATTCTTACCTCTGAGTGAGCTTTTAACGATCCCAAGGCTTTGAAATATTTTATTATACTCTCACAAATATCGGATAATGATTTCATGAAATTTCGGTGCAATTAAATGATTTATTTTGCAAATTTCAAGAAATAGGGATTTAATGCGACAACAAGAGGAACTAGTGCCTTTCGGGTGGTCTCGTAACTAACTGAGAGCCTAAGGATGTTTAAATATGTCCCAAGATACTTAAAATTTAACTTTGGGGGTCAAAAGTACAATAAATGAAAGTAATTTCAAGTTAAAAAGGACCAGGGACTAAAACTTCCAAGATCGGAAACCTTTTTACCGGAATCAAGGAGAGTCGTAGGGCGTGAAGGGTGCCCCTTGACTCGTACACCGCCTGCGAGAAGCGTGCCAGCATCCAAAAAACTGGCAGGTGCATGTTGCAGGCTGTCCACCGCCATTGCATGGCTTCTGAGCGATACCAGGGGCTGGTTAATGGTTTTTACTGCCATGAGAACACTTGTAAACATCTGGTAACTCCCCTCAAGAGCTGGAATGATCTCATAAGCTTTCAAATCTCTATATAAAGGGCCTTTAGTTGTTCAAAAGAACTTGCACTCACAAATTTTCACTCATATCTTCTTCTCTGGAGCATCCTGGTCTTAAAGGAAGCTCTCTAAGTTTAAACTTTCATGCTAAGGACCCTTGTAAGTATTCTTAGCTCCTGTAGTTCAATTTTTGTTTGTGTAAGAACCGAAAGTCAAAGTTGTCGTAATTACACTTTGACTTTCAGTTTAATCTTAATCGGTCCAGCCATTATTCGAAATGAAAGTGGTTATGTGTTGGTAATTAAGTAGGTGTTAATCCCTCAAAAGGGCACCTACTAATTATCACGTTTACTTAGTTAATTGTCGGGTCAAAGTAATTAAAATAAAAGTCAAACGGGTTAGTTTTTAAATAAAATTCATAACTGATAATGTAGAAGCTATAAAATATGTTTTATCACTTTAATAACTTGGTAAATATTATAAGAACATGTCTAGACATGTTCAACCCGACAATTCTGAGTTTAGACTCGGTTCGCAACCGAAAGTCGCAAAAGTTGACTTTTGCTTTGACTTTCAGTTTTGACCCGAATTAGCTTAGTACCTTTATGCCTTAAGGTTCCTTTCTGACCATATTATATGTTAGTATAACCCTCTGAGGTTATACTACATGGTCCCTTAGTAATCAGAGTTCATTTGCATGTTTCCGTTATTTGCTTAAATTTGACTATTATGCCCTTATAATGTAAAAATGATATTTTTGGATATATGAGTATACAAATATCTTGGTTACTGATATATACGCATGTCAAATTAATTCAACATCATTTTCTAGTCTCAAATAAAGTTATGCAAGATATCGTAAAATTGAACTTTTTATTAATTAAACTACGCTTTTATGCATAAATCATATTTAAACCCAAATTTTGGCACCAAACTCATTACCTACTATTATGATATTATTTTTAGGGATTTTTGGAATATTGGGTTAGATTATAAACTGACCATGTCATTGAGTTCTTGTATAATTCGATAAATGACAATAATGCCCTTTTTGTTAATAAATGAAGATTTGCACATGATTAACATACCAAACCTTTTCCTACTGATGTTGTATGTTGAATAAAATATTTTGACCATTCAAGGCTGGTCAAAATATCAGAATCACATAAACACCGCAAATATCGTCAATTGTCGACTTTTACGCTAATTAGGTGCATAGTATGGTTTAAAACCATATTTAGCACCCAAGAATAGTTACCTACTGAATTTATTGATAAATTTTAATACTTTTACAATAGGTATAAGTCATGAACTCAGACTTCCAATTTTGTCTTTAAAAACATATGTGAAATGACCAAAATGCCCATACGGTGCATAGTTTGGCCATAAATGGTAAACCCCACATATGTATGATATCTTACTGATTTAACATCATAAAATAAATGTTTTTATAGAATGTTTTAGACCAGAACCTCAGTTTACAATTAAACCTCTTTTATAAACTTTAAAATTACCAAAATACCCTTACGGGACTTAAATTGGTTTAAAAATCTTTTTGGGCATAATTGATGATATCCTACTGATATCATAACATATTTGAAGCATAATAACTTACGGAACTTGTACGTGACTGATCCGGCTACCCGTTATGCCTATACGCATTCGGTACGGTTTATGTAACTAGTTTACATAAAATAGCCGAAACGGGTCAAACCTTATCATTTTTACTTCAAAATTCAGAATGTATTTAGTTTACCCTTTTTATATACAAGTCTCCATACTTGTCGGGTCTAAATTACATTCCAATCCGGTCATCGCTTAATCTTGCGTTTCGTACTGTAAACCATTCTTTAAAACTAACCGGTCCAAGTTTACAACTTAAATAAGACCTGTTAGGAATCTAATAGGTTAATAAAACCTTTGTCCTAGATTAAGAGCCCCAGTAGAAGTTATTTGCACTTTTTTGAGTAGACTATACGGCTGAGTATACAAAATTTGCATTTTAAGCTCAGGTAAATACTTTTAACTTATTTTCCCTTATACGGGCTTGGGATACGGTAAAATATTATCGCTTGGTCGGGAAGATGGTTAAATTGCATAATCTCGTTTTAATCAGTGTTGCTTGATAACAAATAACATTGGGGGTTAACGACCGTTTCCTGGATATCCTCGGCTCATTTAAAAATCGTAAATGGTCACGACTTAAGCACGGGGTGTAGGCATACACCTGTCAGTTGCGTATGTAAAAGATATACTCACTTGCTGGGGTGACCCGCCGTGGGTTTATATTTGTGGTGTGTCGATTAATCTTGTTCGGCTTTTATACCGGCCCTAAATGTTGGACAAACATATAAATCTGATACAAGATTATTTTTAATGTAATTATCCCAAGTTATAAAAGAATATTTATGCCTTGTGCATTTAAATCAATTTTCACAAATGCTTTCAAAAAGAGTCGATTAATTGTATTTACTAGTGTAAACTGACGTATTTTCCAAAAAGGTTAAGTGACAGGTATACTCATAATCGGCTGGGAGCTCTGGGCGTTAGTTAAAGAATCTTGCAAGTTCTTAATCCTTAAAGTCTGTTGAACAATATTTTTGTATTATATTTTAGATCCGCCTGTGGATCCTATCATACAACCGTCTGTATAATATTTAGTCGTACTTTACATTTCGGTTTGTAATAGTATTTTCTACCAAGACTTCCGTTGTGCAATTAAATTGTGTATATTTGACTATGATGATATCAACTACGTCACGATACTCCCCACCGGGCCCATCGGTAATACGTGGAAATATCGGGGTGTGAGGTTGGTATCAGAGCCAACATTGAGTGAATTAAACACTAGCCTTTTGTGTTTAATCTCAAAGACACAGTAGCACATTCCTCGACTTCCGAGTCTAGGCAAACGACCTAGGATTAATCCTAACCTTAATCTTTTTGGTTTATATCTTTTGTTTGTTCTTTGTTTTAGACAGGGTTTTGATAGGTTACTTTTAATCATGCCGCCAAGAGTACGTGGTCATGGAGGCAGAGGCAAGGCCCCGACGAGGGGAAGAAACGACCATGAAGCAGGGCCGTCACACAGACGAACACCCTCAGCATCCTTCAGCTCCAACCCGCATGAGGATTGGAGAAACTATCTCGAACCGGCGAGGCGTTCTGTCTCGCTTAGCTCTTCACCCTCATACCACAACTCCTTCGGACCACAACAGGAAGACGAGCCCCATGACTCACACCAATCGTATCTTCCCTTACAGTGTTCCGGTTCTCACAACTCTTTTCAAAACCCTACACCTTACTTTCAAAGCTGTTTCAACCCCATGAACCAAATTGACGAACCAGTGGGTCACAACCCATTGGGACCTGCTGACCACTTTCCTGAGTACCAGGGCATGGATATGGATGACGATCCAGATCCCGCCATGCCACCATCTGGGACACCGACGCATCCCATCGAAATTTCTAGTGGATCTTCTTATGCAGGTTCGCCATACAGAGGCCCCGGCATATGGGCTGAAAGGTGGAGCACATACAAGTGGGAGTTTACTCCCCCACACCACTTCTCACCACCTCACCAACAGGTCCCCTCAGAGGACCCACACTTTCAGGCGGTCACGCCACCGCCACCGCCAGCACCAGAGCAGCCACCGCCTCCAAAACCATTGAGGCGAAGAAGAAGTGCACGGATGTCCGTGCGTGGGGGTTTTCATTTCAGCACCCCCCAAAACCCTGGCAACTACCCGCGGCTAAATGAAGACCCGCAAATGGGTGGGCCTTCAAACGTTATTTCTGAAGTCGACTCTGCACCAGTCGCTCCTGCACCACCACCACCACCCATGGGTTATGAAAACCCAATCCCTGCTTACCCAGATGCAGCTGGGTACAACCCGTTTGAGCAACCAGCCTACCCGGGTTATAACTACCATGCACCTACTGTCGACCCATACATTGAGGAAGCAAAATTCAATGCTCTCTACCCCTCGCCATTTCCACCCGCGTACCCAACTGGGTACCTTACTTATGGGTATCAATACCCGCCACCTCCACAACCTCAGCAGCAGCTGCCACCGCAACTACCACTACAACAACCGCAGCAACAAGAAATTCTTCAAAGGTTGCATGAGGTGGAACAAAGGGTGGAATAGGGGGATAGATCCCGCAAAAGTTTTCTTAAGGGTTTAGCAAACCTCATCAAGGGGAAAAAGAAGAAAGACCGTTGAACAACCCTTATTTATTGTTTTGTAATTTCCTTTTTAATTAAGTCCTTGCATGGACATTTTATTTAAGTATTTAGTACCTACGTGGACTTGTTTCTTTATTTCATCCCTACGTGGACAATTTTGTTTGTTTAAAGTCCTGTTTAGGGTAATTATTGTAACTTTTAGGACCATTTATGAAAAGTTTCCTTTTGAAATTACATTTGTCATTATATATATGCATATACATTATATCACAAATTAAAGTATCATTTCAATTTATAATTGATCCGCCTTTAAAACTCAAGACAATCTTAAAGGAATAACCTAGCCTATATGTCATTACAGACATGGCCGTGACGGTAAAGCCTTTTTAAGATATTAAATCCTTGTTAACACCTAAAAACGTGTTAGCACTCTTGACAAATGTGATTTGAGAAAATCACACCAGTCATCCTAATACTTGGATTCTTCCAGTTTTCTTATCCATCCTAATGATCTAGAAAAATCATGGCTGATATCATCAAATGAGATGATCATATTAAAGCATTCACTATGTGATGCTATTATCTCGCTTTCGGGCCAAATTATTTTAACTAAATAATAAACGACAGTTGTAGTCTATGACTCCCTGTCAAGAGAGGTGAGGAACTATGTTCGAACCTTAATGCCTCGATCCTATAAGATCACGGCTTATAAATTAAAACTGTCCTTGTGACAAGGCCTTTTTGTGCCACTCTAAAATTCTTATTGGCTTAAAACCGAGAATAATCATAATGAAAATTTAAATAAATCTGATTAACAAATTAACCAATATGGTATATTTATACCATGGTTAATGAATCACCGAATATGATGATTCAATAATAGACCACTAAATGAGTTGTGTCAATTGTTTTATAGCAATCAAGCTTCACCATGGCCGACTCAGATGAAGTTAATAGTCATCCAAATGAAAGGAATGATAACACCAGAATGAATGTAACGGGTGCCGATCTGCAAGCTATGATAGACAATGCGGTAACTAAAGATATGGATAGAATGTACAAGGAATCAGGTGCTACACGTACCAAGACTCAATCAGCAGCTCACACTAAGTCCCCTTCCAAAACACATATATCAAAGAAGGACGATTCTCAACATTCGTCAAATCAGAAAAGTCAGCCGTGAAAGAAGATAGTATTTGATCAGGAACCACGTTCCAAAACTTGTTCTTATAAGTATTTTGTCTCTTGTAAGCCAAGAGACTTCACGGGTGAAAAAGGTGCCATTGATTGTATGGAATGGCTAGAGGAAATGGAGACAGTGGTTGACATCAGGGGGTGTGCTGAACAGGATATTGTAAAGTTCGTTTCTCAATCTTTTAAAGGTGAAGCGTTAGTTTGGTGGAAGGCACTGCTACAGGCCTCAGGGAAAATTCCACTATATAATTTGTCATGGGACAAATTTTTTGATCTGATAAGAGATACTTTCTGTCCACAACATGAAATAGAGAAATTTGAAGCTGACTTTCTAACTCTGGTTATGAAAAATTTAGATTGTCCATCTTATGTTACTAGCTTCAACTCCATGTCTTGAATGGTACCTTATTTGGTAACTGATGTGTGCAAAATGCAACATATAAATTACATCAATTGTGGCATAAAACTAACCCCTTTTTAGTACTAATGTTGGAAAAAGTGTGTTTTTGTCTTCCTTTTGTATTTTCAGGAATAAATGAGCTCAAATGAACAAAAGAAGCAAAAAGGCAGCTAAATCTAACATAAATACAAGAAAAGGAACAAACGTGGCATGCCCGGCCTCCCCGACAGCATCTTCCCAAGCAAAACAAGAGAACAGAAGGCTGAACACGCCCCGTGCTCAATGAGCACGGGGGCGTGCCGAAGTGTCAGTAGAAAAGACAAAGCTGTAGAAGCTTCTATCAGCCACCACGGGGTCGTGCTCAGCGGACACGGGGCCGTGGTCAACTCTAAGATTCGCAGAATCTAGGGAAATCTTGATAGTACAGATACGCTTCTGCACACGGGGGCGTGCCCAGCGGACATGGGGGCGTGGTCAACTAATGCAGACAAACTGCAATTAATGAAGAAAGAGAAGGAAGGTGGACACGGGGCCGTGCCCAATGGACACGGGGACGTGCCCGAGTCTCTGTTCAGCCTATAAATAGGGGTGCTTGGCTCATTTGCAAACCATCCCTTGGCACACCACCTCTCTCACACTTCACCCACCACCCACCACCATCACAACACCATCATCCACCACCATCATCCATTATCCATCATAGAGTGTGTGAGTCGTCTCTGGATCCAAGATTGACCGTAAGAGTTCTTGACAATCAAAGGCCATGTTTGCCTAAGTCTCTTACATCACTTGGTGAAGACAAGTGTCTAGTGTAACACTTTTTATTTTTAATCTTTTCGCACTTTTTATTTGGTTATGTATTAATGACTTTAATAACTAGTTTCTTATGTTGAAGGTGATTCTTCCTTATCGTTTGTCCGTGGTGTCTTGGCATTATTTTACTGTCTATATAAAATAAAAGATTTTCACCATTCATATCTCCACGGTCTATATGGAGATATCTTGGCTACCTGGTCGGGGGTTAAGGGAACTGTTTGGTAAGAGTCTTGCCTTGTTCAGTGTATAGATCCTGCAAGGACCTGGGTCAAATTTAGTAGGACCTCCTTCAATACCCACCGGTATTGGATGTCGGGAGTCCAAACTCTTTGATCCCCTCATATGTAAGCTACTATTAATACTTTAACCCGGCTACTTAGGACTGTATCCCTGGTGACTCAGACTACTTAGCCGAGGGTAACGTCACATTCAAAAGAGGGGCCTACCATAATATGCATTAATAACTTAATTAATTATCTTTCAATAATCCGACCCTTTAGGATTGTATCCTTGCTGACTCAAACTACTGGGTTGAGGGTAACGTCACCTTCAAAAGAGGGGCCTACTACAATAACTAAGATAATCTCTTAAAAAGTGCAAAAGTGCGGAAATAATCAAAGGTTACACTAAACACGAGTCGGAGCCAAGTGATTCATCTTGTCTATCTATTTTATTTTTCAGCATTTTAGTTAGTTTTTATTTTTCTAGTTTAAAACATTTTTTCTAACTTTTGATTTGATTAGACGTTGAGGATAAACCGGTACTAAAAGCTCTTGTGTCCTTGGACGATCTCGGTATCTTACCAACACTATACTACGCTCACGATGGGTGCACTTGTCCATATGTGTGTTTAGTGTTACTAAATATCGTGTTTTATAAATTTAAAACTTGGCTAAAAAGTGTAAAAGGGCTTAAATTATACATTAAAAACTATACACACTTACGCACATCAAGTTTTTGGCGCCGTTGCCGGGGACACAAGGATTTTAAGAAAGTTAGGAATCAGCGGCCTAATCGTTTTTTCTTATTTTTCTGTTTTTTTAGGATTTTTCTTTGTTTTTCAGCTTCTGCAGAACTCAGCACGGGCCGTGCCTGCTGAACACGCCCCGTGCCCAATCCTTGGAACTGACAATCCTGTTTTAAGTCAGACAGTGAGCTGAACACGGGGCCGTGCCCACTCAACAAGCCATGTGCCCAAGATTCAGTTACTGAAAACAGAACCGTAAGATCCCGACGGTTGGTAATTTCTGACACAAACATGAGTGATACTGATATTTTTTACTTTCGCCGCTCTTATGGTACGTGGTGTCAAATATGTGGTGGTTCACATAAAGAATTAGAATGTTATTTTCTAAATTATAAGCCCCACTATATAGACCAATTATTTTCCTGTAGCCTTAAGAGGGGCGAAAGTAAAAAAAAATCCCTATCTCTCCCTCGAATGCTCTCAACCGGATCTTCTAGGAGAAATGCTTCTTCATGAACTATTTCAAATGGAGGATCTAATTCTTAATTGGTTAAAAGAACTTAGGAAGGATTTCAATAATTTATCTCAAGACGATAACCAAGAAGAATTGTTGGGATCGCATTCAAATAAAAACAACTTCGTTGTTCCCGATGTTACCTCTAACTCTAGCGAGGACTTGAGCGATAGTCGTCCCTGTGTCGATTGTGCCGTGAAGGACTCCCCATCGACTTCATTCGATGCATACATAGACCTGAACGATTCGGCATACACCTTCTTTAACGAGAGCCCTGGAAAGGGTTGGACTTGTCCACCTACATTTAGCATAGGAATCACCCTCACCGATAACCTCTTGCGTTCTCGTCTTAATCTAGAGCAATTAAGGTATCTTAGGCACTTTGGGGTTGTTCCATCCAGTAAGGAACCGCCCGATTCGGACGAATTCCTTGAAAATAGACGAAACTTCATAAACAACCTCTAGACACGGGGTCGTGTCCAGGTCAACACGCCCCCGTGTCCACCAAAAGATTCCTTTCTGACTTTTTGTCAGAATACGGACAAAATGTGTCAGGATCTTGCCTGCACACGGGGCCGTGTCTAGCCGACACGGGGCCGTGTGCAGCGTGCTGTCGTTTTCTATAAATGCAGCCAAGAATCCTGCACATTTGAACCATTCCAGGGACAGAGATTTGGGGAATCTTCTCACATACCATCCTAGGTATTTTCTAAAAGAAGTTTCTCAACAACCTTCTTATCCTTTCCTCTTTTATCCACTATCATCTTCTTTAATTTTTCCCTTTATGCTTCCATTAGAGCTTGAAATCTCCATAATTTCAAGCTTTATTGAGATGTTTGTTAGATTTTTATTTATGGAATCTTGTTAAAAATAAGTTCTACAACAATGTTTTAAGTTGTTTCTGCTTAAAAATGTTTTTAAAATCATGAAAACAAATTAAAACTCCTTGATTCCTTGTTCCAAAAATCTGCAGACATCTGAACACGGGGCCGTATTCATTGAACACGGGGCCGTGTCCGAAGTACTGATCCCATAAAGTTGAACTCTTTTTGGTATGTTTTCTCAGAATGGCGAGCAGAACTAGCGGAACATTTTCATCGCACTCCAAAAACAACCGACAAGGGAGAAGGTCATCAACGGTTGAAGATTCTCTTGTAAACTACGTTTACACCTTAAGGGAGGCCATTGATGAGATGACGGGGGTGGAAGAAGCATTGGTTGACCGTATTAATCATTTGAGAGTGGGACAAGAGGGATGTCTTCGAGAGGTCAACCTTTTGCACTAAAGGTTGAACATTCTATCCTCTCCTCCTTTGGTACCAATTATCACCCAAAGGGCGTGGAATGTGATACCGGAAGTCGTCATTCCGGCCGAATGGTACACCATACATTCGGAACCCCCTCGAGACATACTACAAGGGGTTCCGGTTGGTGTCACTCCCCCTCCATAAGATGTTGAGGAAAATGAAGCCGCCTTCTTCCTCCCGAGAGAGATAGAAGAATGGCTTTAACAACATCTAGGGAATCCCCCTCGGCTCGGAGATCTACAAAGCTTTTAGATACCGGAAAACTATTTCCGGAATTTTGGTTCTTATTGTAGAAGTAGAGCTCCTTAGGATGATTTTATGTATCACTTGACCTATCTAATTTAGTACCTTTAACTTTTATTTTGTTTTTCAATTTTCTAGGATTATTATGTAATTCTCTCTATGTTTTAATGAATGATGGTTTTAGTTAATTTGGTATTTGGATGATGTTATAATGGATAAAACACACTCGGGATGGTGAAGGATAACAAGAGAAACTTGAACCAGCACCCAATGCACAAAAACAGGGCCACCCGACAAATTTTTCTTCATTACAGCAAGTTCAGCACGGGGCCCTGCTCGCCCAACACGGCCCGTGCCCAACAATCTGCAGAAAATACCCAGTTCAGGTAACTGGACATGGGGCGTGCTTACTGAACACGCCCCCGTGCCCAGGCTTCTGTTTCTTTTTGACAATTTCTGTTACTGGCGATCTGAACACGGGGCCGTGCCCGGACACCACGGGGCCGTGTCCAGACGCCCAGTAACATAAAATTTTGCTTTTTCACATTTTTTTTACACATTCAATCAACCTAAAAACTTATTTTTGGGACACATTGAGGACAATGTGTAATTTAAGTGTGGGGGGATGCTAAAACCTTGAATCTTGCAAGTCCTAAATACAAGCCTTACACAAAACTCTATTGGAACCGCTAATCACCCCAAATTTTTTCAAAAATTTTCATTTTTTTACTTGTCTAGGTTTAATTTGGGAATTTCACGTTCTAAAAAGGTTATATTTTTACAAATTTACAACCGATAGCGTCGTGATAAAAAGAACCAACATAAGAAAATTATGAAACGGCATGACAAGTTTAGTTAAAATTTGATTATATATACTTGATCACATAAAAACCTATTCCCACAAAAAGTGAGTTTTGAGCCTTTTTTGAGCATACAAATACATATCTTTAAACTAATTGCTCATTTTTCGTTTCTTGTGTGAATAGCCGTTTGGTTCTTACGACTCTAGAACTTGCCACGATGATACATTCCCGGTCCTTACCAACTTAAACCCGAGTAAGTAAATGACGGAGGCATTAGGACTAACTCTTTTTATTTCTACACCATTATTTTTCTTTTTTTTTACCACCTACCCAAAATCCCCCTAGTTAACCCCTTTGAGCCTAAACCTTTTCATTTCATAACCCAAAACAAACACCCTTTCACCCACCAAAACCTTTTTATTTTTAACCCTTTGTTTTAGTAACAAGCTCGGTTTTTCGTATAACTTTTAAAAAAAAATGATGATGAAGCAAAAGAGAAATAAACAAATAAGTTTATCAAAAATAACTTTGTTTGAATAATGGCTTCATCAAAATAAAATTTTCAAAAATAAAAAGTCTTACGAAAACCGACGCTTTTTACGCCTTTCATTTTTTTTACCACTAACCCAACCACCTACCTTTAACCTGTTGGTGCATGCGTCTGTCGACTTCGTCTTGTATCGAGTCTTGTATGTATATAGATAGATCAGGGCACGTAATACGAGAAATCTGTCAAAAATAGGCTAACAGACAAGTTCAAACGAAATTAACTTGTTAATTCCGTTTAAAATGGTAATCCCGTTTGAACTTGTAATTCCGCATGAAAGGTGATTCCGCTTGAGTCATGTTCAAGCGGAATTAGCTGGCCTATATATAGGTGGTGCCTGATTTCATTTGAGTTAGTTGTGTATGTATGTGTTGGGATCGAACCCTACCAGAGGAACAGATAATGTAAAGCCAAAACCAGGTCACAACAGAGGATTCACAATAAGCAGCAGTTTACACTTTGCTTTCCCCTTGACAGTGGTTATCTATCAGCTGATGAACCTTCAGTACTGCTCAAAAGAACAACTGATGATCCAAATGCCGATGTAATCCTAAAGACTGCTGAAGACAAACGTTGTCGCTCTATCTACTGCTGTCTCTTAAGTGCTGCTGAAGACACAAACACTGCTCATTCAAGGACTGATCACCTTTGAAGAAAGCACTGATGTTGTTGTTGAGCATCAGTGCTTAGGCTACAACAGTGGAACGTGAAGCAGTTGTTTTCTCATGTTTTGTATTTTATTTACAATCAGTTGTTAGACATCAGTAGTTGGTATAAGGACAGTGTCTACAGGTTGTTAGGTTGTTAGATGTCACTTTCATGGTGACGTCAGCTGAGATACCTCAGTGGTTTGGTTTGCCTATAAATGTAACAGTACCATGTACTGTTACATTTGATTGACTGAGTGGGTTCTTCTCCTCATGTCTAATCCTTTCATCTTGTGTGCAACCAACCTTGGGGCATCAGGCTGAGGGGGAGTATAGTTTGTAAGCATGACTGTAATCTTTTGCTTTGATTTGTATTCTTTTGACTCAATGTGAAACAATTGTTTAGCAAACTATTTCCTCTTTTGATTGTGTTTAAAAAGTTTGTTTTCATTTCCGCTGTACCTAACATGTTTTCATATTCATTGATCATTCATTTTAAACAAACAAACACTATCATGAGAGCCTCCGATCCTAACAATTGGTATCAGAGCCTGGACAGTCAAATTCGATCTAACAATCAATTTGACATAACAGTTCGGCTCAAAATTCATTGATACTAAGGTTGGTTGTATTTTGTTGAAAAACAGAGTATCGATTAAATCATGTTCAAATTGGTTATTCAAAACTCTGTAAATCAACCAAGATGTCATATAACACACAAATTTCACACAACAGGTGATATCATGCAAAAGTCACTCATAGCTTTCAGATCTGTAAACATATCTGTTAAATTATGGGATTGTTTTATATTTTTCAATATTGATTTCAACCTGTTGTTTTGATATTTGTGATGTTTTCATTAAATACTAAAGTATGAACCTCAGATTAACAAAACCTATGATCCATAAAACATTGATGTCTTGTTAACTCAAAAAGAGGGGATTAAAACTTTAGTCATTCAGATCTTATGTGTTAAAAACAGGTTGAGTCCCTCAAAAGGACAAAATCAACTTTGTTAAAATACATTGAGGAAATTCACAAAAACTCAGAAGTGTGTTTATCTCAAAACTTTTGAAGTCAAAAGAAAAGAGTATAAACATAAAACACTTATGAGTCAAAGTTTAGGGTAATAATGGTCATTAAGCAACTATGTGCATTCATCTGTTCAGGAAAAGGTTTTGATTCCAGAAAATGAACTCCAAAGAGGACTAGACAAATGTTTAAAAATATATCCATGTGTCCTCATGTTTGCAATCAACTGACACAGAAAATGGTACCAAACAGTGGTCAAAATGTTGTCAAAATATTCTACCACTGCTGTCAAACCACTGACCATTTATCATAAAACTTGAGAATGATATGATTATGTTTTCTATTGAAAATATACCAGATCCTTTTTGATACTGTTCTCAGAAAATCCTTTAATCATTTTTTTTTCTGAAGGGTTTTCTCAAATAACCAGGATATATTATTCATTTTTTGGAAATAATATATTTGAAACTCTTGCCTGTTTTTGTTGGCGATGGTTTCAGCTCCTGTCAGGATGTAATACCTTATTTTTGGTGGTATCTGTGTCCTCATAAATGGGTCAAAAGGAAATGGTACTTATTTCATGATCATGTCATACTCAGGTTTGCTCCTAAATTTTCATCAAAAATTGATTGCAAACTGTGCTTGAATTACTAGGGTACTCATGTTTTAATTGAATATTAAACGAAAATGAGTTGCCTTAGCAAAAAGTTTTCATCATCTGGGGTACTAAACCACTGTCTTTCAAAAATTGACATGTGGCAAAACCTTGAATAAACATCTTCAAAACTGTTGCTGAAACACCTGTCCTTCAAAGATCTGTACCATTTACCTTAACCACTGTTTTGTTCCAACGTCTGATCTCTAAACACTGTCCACTGCTGAAAGTTAACCACTGATCCTTCATTTTCTTGAAAAGCACTGATGCTCAAAATCAGTGCCTTATCCACTGATATGCTATCCACTGATAGTAAAAATCATCCACTGCCCATAATTTTTACCGTTGTAACCACTGATGCTTGATACGTCAGTGGCCCTTAAAACAACTGTTCCCCATACTTCATCCACTTCATCAGTGTTTGACACGTGGTCAGTTTTTAGCCCTCAGATCTTAATAACCGCTGCCACTTCAGCGATCATTTTTTTTAAAATAAAACCTGCCCTAAACCCCAAACAGGGTTTTACACTGTCGAATTGAATTCCAAAATTCTTTTCTCATAGCAGTTTCCAACCCTTCTTCTCAAAATCTCCAAAATCCTCCTTCGTTCTTCTCCGCAAAAATGACAAAATCAAAATCAAAACCTAAATCACCATCACCTTCCAAAGAGGTCGCTCAAACGGCCGAAGAACCCATCGAAATACCATTCAAACAATCTCACAACTATCTGGGTTTACTCACAAAACCCAAAGACAATCACACCTTCGACACCATCATTGATACATTATCTGCATCAAAGTACAAAACTTTGTTGACAGTAAATGCTCCCATCTATCTTCAAACCCAGAGAGAGTTTTGGAAAAAGGCGTCGCTTGAAAAATAAGACGGAAAAGTCATAGCCATTAACTCCTCAATACAGGGTAAAGCAGTTCAAATAACCCCACAGTCGATCTCCGAAGTTTTTAATCTCAATGATCAAGAAGGTAAACTCTCCTTTGATAAAAACGAGTTAAAAACTGATTTTCTGAAAAGGGGCTATGCAGAACAGGCAAAGGTAGATACCCTACAAAAGGGTTATTTTCCATCTGCACCCAGATTTTTATTTCACACACTTCTGATGTGTGCTTCGAATAAAACAACATCTTTCAACGAAATACCATTGAAGATTCAATGCCTGGGGTATGCCATTTTAAATAACAAAGATTACAACTATTCCCAGGAAATTTTCAATGACTTAGTGAAAAATGTTGACAACAAAGCATTTTTACTTTTTCCAAGATTTTTGAGTTATTACTTTAAACAAAAATTTGTAAAGGAAAATGAAAATTTGCCAAAACAAGGTGTTCATTGTCAAATAAAAAGCTTAACAAAAGAAACATTTTCAAGGATGATGGCACCAATAAAAACAAAAGCAGGGGTACCTGAGCAGATTTTAGCGGTTACAACTGCTCCTCAGGTATCAGCTGCTGAGCCCACTGCTCCAGGTGATCATAGCAGCACAACCACTGCTTTGAAACCCACACCTGACATAACCAAAAAGACCAGAAGAAAAACATCCAGAAAACCCACCAAACCCAAAACAAAGGCAACTCTGGAAGATGAGATCCCAGAGGAAATGCCTGTGACAACACAAAAGTCACCACAAACCACTGCTGCTACTTCCTCACAGCAGTTGGAAGAAAGATCTCAACCCATGCCTAAAACTCCTCCTGCATCCTCACAAAAGGATCAGGTTGTAAGCACAGGGACACCACAATATGAAGCTCTGAATCCACTTGGATCCATCTTCCTCAGTCCTGATCCCAAGGACATGTCTCTTTCAACCCCCATCCCCTCACCAATAATAATGCCACAATCCATGCTACCTTTGTTGCATGCAGCTGCTATAGCTCAGACACAAACCAGTTCCTCTCTATCACCTATCACTGAGAGTATACCCCCACAGGTGACTGGGTCTGATGCTACTACTCCTGCTATCCCAGCAACAATTGAGGAGGTTACACCCCCTGAGTTACAAGTAACTCTCGGTGGTAGTTCAAGTGGAGCAGCAACTACAACTGGTGGATCAACAGATCCTCAGTTGGACAGTTGTTTCATAAGTAAGACTCCCTTGAAGGCAATTTCTTCCATGGCAACTTCGGTAACCACCAGTGAGTTGGATCTACCCACTGGTACCATCAAAGGTTTATCGAGTGCTGAAGAAAGAAGTCCCCAGTACCAAGAACAAGGGGCATCAATGGGTGATTTTTGGGACTCTGTTCCTAACTCACACATTGATATAACCACTGCTGGTGGGGAGTCAGATGATCCTACTAAAGTAGGTGATGATTCAAAATATCAGGAATTGACGGACAGAGTGGAAAAACTTGAAGAATCAGTTTCTGAAATAAAAGAGATGGTGCAAGAGATTTTAAAAGCTCAGAAAGCACAATCCAATGCTGTTCCTGCTCAAGCACCTGCTCCACAACAAGCACTTGCTGCAAATGAGCTTTGGAATATTTTCCAACCCATGCTTGAAGCACAGCAACTTATGGCTGACAAAAAGCATGCTATTCAAGTACAAATGCTGACCAACATGGTTGAATCAAGATTTAAAGACACTCAGGCAGATATCAAGGCTATAAAGGCTAGCATTCAAACTACTTCTGGCAAAGTCCCTTCTTCCATACCATTTCTTGTAAACCCCCCTTCAGATAATGCCAAAAAGGGGGAGAATAACAAGCTGTTGGGAAAAATGAATAGGATGGGAATAGAACATGGCCTTCATGTTGAGCCTGAAAAAGAAAAAGAAAAAGAAAAACAGGTCTCAAAACCTGTTAGCCAAACAACTGATACAGCAGTAGTTACAAAAACTGCTGTCAGTAGCCAAACAGCTGCCATGTCATCAACACACACCACTCTACCACACACCACTACAACTACTGCTCTACCACCATCATCCACAATCACACCATCACCTCCGCCTCCTGTCATAAAACAGAAGACAACAGATGTTACAACATTTGGTGTAATGACAGCAGCGGTTGAAGCACCAGTTGTTTCAACAGTTGTTTGTCAGACACTCCCCATCATTCAAACCACTGATCCACCCAAAACATCATCTGTTCCTTCTTCATTAAAAAGAAGAACTCTCATATCAGATGATGATTCACCACCACCATCACCACCATCACTTCCATCCCCTGCTCAAAAGCAGAAGACAACTGCTGACATATCAGCAGTTGTAATGCAAGCAGATGTTAAGACACCAGTTGTCTCAACAGCTGCTAGTCAGTCATCCACCACTGCTCTCACCTTTCCTACATCACAACCAAAGCTCTTCAACAGAATAAGAAAGCCAATCACTGCTGATGAGGGTATACATGATCCTAATGCTGCAAAATATCCACTGGAACTTGAAGCTATCAAAAATGAGATGAGGCAATTCTATACAGAAGAGGATCCTTCAAAAAGAAGATTCTCCTCACTCATAGGCTACATGCCACCAGAGGATATGGATGATTACCTCAAACTCAAGGCAAAGCAGGCCAAAGTAAAAGCCAAGGTTGACAGTGAAAAAGAAAAGTTAAGCGAAGATGGCATTGCTAAAAGACTGGAGTTCTATTTCACAAAAGTAAAGCAGATAGAAGGGTTTGCACAAGACCTAAACAAAGAAAAGACTGATCAAAAGAAAGAGTTAAGAAAACAATATCTAGCCTACATCATGAAAGAGAAATTCTATCCTGCTGAAGAACAACAGTTCAGAGAATGGCCAGTAGTAGCTCTTAAGCGTGAGGCAGAAAGGATTGAAAAGATTAAGAATGATCCTACGAAGAAGAAGAATGCTCCTAACTGGAGAAAATATGAAAAGCTCATTGCTGACTTAACTGCTGAATATAAAAGAAAGAAAAGGGAGCTGGTGGATGCGAAAATGGATACTGCTGAAGCCATATCAAAATGGTCTAAACAGCAGACTGATGAAGCCTATGAAAGGCTAAAGAAAAGAAAGATAACTGTTTCAGGCACTTCTAAGAAGCAAGAACAAATGATGAAGCTTGAACAGAAGATGGGAAACCTCGACACACTGTTCCGGTCTACTTTTGTAACAAATCAAGAAGAGGGAGAACAGCTGACTGAAGAAGAGGTAGTAGAAAAGGAAGCAGAGTACTTCAAAGATACCATCACGAAAATGGGTCTAAAAGAAGAAACTTCAACAAAGCTTCAAAGCCTTTTTAAGGCATTAAATAAACATGCGTCTCCAAACACTGCTAAAGACAAGACAGAAGCTGAAAGACAAGAACTTATTGAAGTGGATGCGAAACTACTAGGTGCAGATGCCATAAAGTTTGCTAGCTCATCTTCACTAGGCAGGAATGAATAGTCATGACTAAGAGGAGGTGGAACTTCATTAAAGCCCTGGAAGCCCACACTGGTCTTGTCATTACTCTTCTTTAACCCACCCATCATGTGTTTCATTACAAAAGACGAATCTCTGAATTGACTCAATTTCTTTTCAAGTTCAACAATTTTGAGTTGTGCATCTGACAACTCTTTGCATTTTTCAGAAATCTCTTTTGTTTTCTCAGCCATCATGTCATGAGCTAAGTCTATGACTTGAAGTTTTTCATTTAGTTTGCAAGTTAAAGCTTCAATTTCAGCTTCATAACCTTTTATCTTCTTCAAGTATGACGATTCATTTCTTTTAGCAAAAAAAATTGCTTCTTTTATGTTAGACATCTCGCTAACCAGACTTTGGTTTTGTGTTGACAACCTGTCAACCTCACCCTGTAGTTCACGACATCTCAAACATACAGAATTAGATTGTACCTCTTTCTTATGAACTTCTATATTTTCATCACCAACAACCTGTTCAGCTTCACTTTCTTTCTCTACTTCAGCATCCACTTTTGCTTCAGCATTTTTCACTTCAGATTCAGCATCACTCACAGTAGTTTCAGCCTCATCAACTGGCACTATTTCTGCCATGAATGCCTGAGTGGCACGCTCATTCCCCTGATATCGCTTTTGTAATGCATCCCACATATCCTTTGAATTAGTGTACTTTGTGAAGGTATGCTTGATGCTATCAGGTAAAGACATCTTTATCGCAGCCAAGGCTCTCTTTTCAGCCTCATACATCTTTTTATCATCCTCTTGCATGTTCACATAGTCTGTTCTACGTGGTCTGCCCTCATAATCATGTGTAGGGTTTATGTACCCATCTACAATACATATCCACATACGTGCATCCTGAGATTCAATGAAGGATTTGAAGCTGTCCTTCCATGTAAGATATTTCTCCACCTTCATCATCTTAGGTGCATTCAATTTTGTCATGTTCGACATTTTAACGCAAACAGACTGATAAAACCGTACAAAATATCTCCGAAAACAGTGGTTACCAAATTACACCTTTAGAATCGTCTCGAAAAGACAAATCCAATGATATATAATGTCGAAAACCGAATTCGGAATTTTCCAGAGTTTTTTTTTTTACCCTAAAAATACAAGGATTTCAACGGTGCAGCCAGTTTTGTCACACGACCTACGGATCACTTTCTATTCACGAAAACGTTAATTTTTCCTTACGCTTGCCAACAAATCTTCCACCTTTTTAATTTGAGTGCTAATTTCGCTGGTTAATCCAATTATTTCGCTGCTTATTATGTTGTCAGGTCAATTTCGCTCAACAGTTCAATTTCGCTGGTTAATTTCGTCTGTTATATTCGCCGGGTAACAAGTTCGCTATTACGACGACCAGTAAAGTCGCCGAAAACCGTAATAATTTCGCTGTGGAAAATTACACGGTTACCAAAGTCGCCTTTGGTTTTTAAATTCGCCGACAAGTTCGCAAGTCAGTTAAATTCGCAGGTCCAGTCTGCGAATTTGTTAATTTCGCCACCCAGAATATGGAAATTCAATCTTTTTTAAATTTTTGAGATTTTCCAGATTCTACCAACACCTTCCTGCAGAATCGAAACAGCAAAATAATCAGTAATTTTCGAAAATAATATGATGAACACGAAGAACAGTCTTCGAATTCCAGCCAAATACTCGTCACAATCCAACAGAAATCATCCCGAAAACCTGCAAATCAGCAAAACTCAACAAACAAACTGATCAAACACAAACAAATTCGCTGAAAATTATCAAAACTCAAGAAACTTCGAAACCCTAATTTCAGGTTTAAAAAATTTCGAAAATTTTAAACCCTTCCACCCGAAATGCTCTGTTTCTGCAGAATACAATTCTGAACCGAGCCTTCAAGAGCCTAATGCTCTGATACCAATTGTAGGTCCCTATCCCGTGGATCGTAACGAGATTGATAATCAATCAAGGGTGCGGAATCCCCTTGATAGATCGTTGAACACAGAAACAAGAATATCAAGATGAAGAACATGAAACAAATCACTTTCAATCGGGTCTTCTATTGATTATCCAACACAAGGTTTACAATCAATTCAAGACCCACAAGAAATCTCTCAGCCACTCTCTGTAGATTTCTCAAACTCTATCTAACTGTCTATCAACTGGCTGATTAACCTAAACCCTAAAGCATAACCTTGTTTATATAACACAAGGTTTGCTACTTGGGCTAAGGTTTCCTACATGGGCAAGCCCAATTCATCCACCCTTGACCCAACTGGGTTTTGTTTAGCCCAAACTCTATAATCTCACTAATACAAAGCTAAACCCGCTAACCGTTTATCATTTAACTAATTACAAGATATCCAAAGACCAAATCTAAGCTGTTGTCACAAACATGCACCAACAATAAAAAGATTTTTGAATTTACAGATAAGGAACGAGACATGTACAAAGCAGAGAAAATGATGATCAGTTTACTCCAGCAAGCTATTAAAGAAGACATCTTCATATTGCTTCAACATGATAAAACTTCACGTTCTATTTGGGAAGCACTCAGAATTAAGTTTGAGGGAAGTGAGAAGATGATTAAGAGTAAAAAGGCATTGCTTAAGAAAGAATTTGATCTATTCACAGGTCTGCCAGGAGAAGATACAAAGAAGTTGATTGAAAGATACTGTCACTTAGTACGTTCAATGTCTTTGTTGAGTATCAATAAAGAACGAGAGGAATCGGTAGACAAATTAGCTGATGCTTTACCTCAGAAAGAATGGAGTACATTTTTGATGATCTTAAAGAACACCGGAGAATATGATGGTTTGACGATTTCTCAGTTCATCGAAAAGATTGAAGGTCAAGATCTTGAACAAAAAAATATTGCAAGGATGAACAATCCAAGTAATCAACAAGATGTGAAAATGTATTACAAAGGCAATTTTCAAGAGGTTGAAATGAGTCCAAAAATCCAAACTGCTTTTAGTGCTGGAAACTCATCTGGAACTGTTGATCAAAATTCAAACAGTAGCACTGGATTTTCTTCATATCCGAATGTTAATCCAAAGAGTTCAACTTCAAATTTTCATTCTCAAAGTTCAAAAAGTGGGAATGGTTGTGTGATACAGTGCAACATTGCATTGAATCTTCCGGATGGTCAAAGTTTTTTTGAAGAAATTGCAAAAGATCACATGGCGTTACTTGCAACTGTGTTACAATCCTATGAAGGTTTGGTTGCAGGGAGGATCGGAAATCCTATGTTGACGAAAGAGGATTACGATCAGATAGACGCTGAAGAGATGGAGCTCATGGACATCAAATGGTGTTTAGCTAGTGTCTTGAGAAGAGCTGAAAAGTTCAAAATGATTACAGGAAGAAATGATTTTTTGGATGCACATGTTTCTACTTTGGGTTTTGATAAATCTAAAGGTACTTGTTTTCGATGCAGAGAGAAAGGTCATTTCAAAAGAGAATGCAAAAATCAGGAAGCGAGTGGAGCAAAGAATCCTTTTGGAAAAGATGATTACTATCGAAAATCCATATATCAACAGGTTGCTCATCAACCACATAAACAAAAAGAACCACAAACTGCACATGCTAGGATGATTGAAGATGCAAATAAGAAAGCTTATTATGGTATCATTGATCAAGATGATGAGAAAATGGTTCCAGGATTTAGCTGGGATAGGTTTGTGGATGAGAATAGGGAGTTTAAAGCTTTCATTGCTCAAATAGTTTAAAAGCCTGATTTGTTTACAGAATGGATGAAAGTGATTGGTGTTCATGAGAAGAATCAAGAAAAAGAATATGTTTCATCCGATGAAAGTTTAGAAGAAGCAACTGTTTTTTATCAAACACCATCTGATTCTGGTTCTTCAGATGATGTTTCAGAAAAGACAATAGATTTTGATCAATCACCAACTGATGACAGTAGTGATGATGAGGAAGAAATGCATATCAATATTGCAAAAACTCATTTATCTCCTGAAAGTTTTAAATTTTATTTTGCAGATCGCTTGGAGAAGCTGAAGGAGAGACAAGCAGCAAAAGAACAGAAAAAGAAGAAATGTGAAAGTGTTCATCAAGAAAGGAATTCTGAACATAGTGAGGAAGTTAAAATTGCTGAAGAGATTGTTGAAACAGAGAAGGTGATTGAAGTTGAGAAAGTTGTTGAAGTTGAGAAGATCGTTGAAATAGAAAAGATTGTGGAAGTCATCAAGCCTTGCTTAAAATGTTTAGAATCTTGCAAGCAGTGTGCAGAGAAGGATGGGAAGCTGAGTGAGCAAGATAAGATGAAAGAACAATTACTGTTCAATCTCAATTATGTAAAAGAGTCGTATGACGTTTTGAATAGAACGGTAACTGGTCTACAAAAGACAAATTCTGAAAGAGAAGATGCACTGACAATGATGAATGCTGTGATGATGTCGAAGCAAAAAGCTATCAATCATTACATTGAAGAGTGTGCAAAGTTAAAGCAAGAGTTGGAGACTGAGAGGATTGAAAATGAGAGAATTAGACGTTTATTACAGAGTTATTCTAGTTCTGATTATCTCATTGATCGAATTTATCCAACAGTTGCAGGTTTTGAAGTATTTCAAGATGATGAGAAGCCAAAGAAGAAGGATACTGGTAAGAAACAGAGTGTCAGTTATAAAAAGTGTCCGCCTCCAATCTGGGAAGGTTATTCTCCCAGAAAACCAAATGAGGAGCAAGTCAAAAAGGTTGTCAATATAGAGTTAAAATCTGAAACAACTGACGAGTTACCAGAAAATATTGACGTCACATTCACATCGTCTGACACTGATCATGAGTCCGTGTTAATAAAAAAGGTGGTCGATCAGGTATTGGATACAGATGAGGAGTCGGAGTTAAAGTCTGAGTCAAAAAGTCCGGAATCATCATCAGTCAACAGTCAAAAGTCGTCGGTTAAACGGGTGTACAATAAAGAATTTCTTTTATCAAAATCTAATTTGAATGATGAACTATTCAAAGTTGCTTATACTTTGAATGATTCAGACAAATTATATTCTGATGAGGAATTTCCAATAAGAAGTGTTCAATTTGAAAAGATCAAAAAGATTTTCAAACTAACAGAAATCAATATTTCTGAAATAAAAGATGAAAATCTAACTGAAAAACCTAAAAAATACACTTCAAGAGTTCAACAACGTTTAAACAAGAAAAAAGGTTACGGTTCTGGTTCTGGTTTTAAAAAGAAACCAAACCATAATGGTAATTTCAAAAAGAAAGGTTTAGGTTTTATTCCACCTGAAAATTATAAACATGAAAAAACTTCTAAAACAAATACAAAATTTGTTTCAGGAACAAGCTTTGAAGAAGAATCAAAAAGCTCATTCTGGAAACAATCAAACAGAGAATTTTTTGCCAAGAAGCAAGAGAATGTGAAGAATGGAGTTAATCAAAGAAAGGAGACAAGAACATGTTACAAATGCAATGAAGTTGGTCACATTGCATGGAACTGTTCTCAAGCAACAAAAACAAAATAGGAAGTCTCTAAAAAACTCAAAGAAAAAGTTGTTGAGAAAAATGAACCACCAACGGAAAAATTTTAATTTTTTGAAAATTCAACATATGAAGTTGGTGAGTGTTCAAAAACAAGTTTTTATAAAAAGAGAGCTGAGAATGACAACCAAATGTGGGTTGTTAAAAAGTTTGATGTGAAATCTGGCAATGAATCTAACTCCACAAAGTTAGACGAGCCACAGGTTGAGGTTAAAGAAGAAAACTCAGTACCTCCATTGGATGATGTTAATTTTCCACCATTGAGGTCTGAGAATTTTAAATCAAAAGTTGGAAAGGTTGAGATCTCGAATCAATTCTATTTTGAAAAGAAAGAATTTGATGTTGAGAAAGTGTTTAATGGAAATGTTAAAAAGATTTTTGGGAAAATGGTAGAAGGAAAGGTTAAAGGGGTAAAGGACTTTTATGAAACAAATAAAGCAACTTTTTACCCAAGTGAAATTGAGGAGGAAACATCCAAGTTTGATCAGGATTGGATGGAAGTTTTTCACAAGTAAAATCCTGACTTGCCGAAGCTCCCAAGTTGGTAATCGTGGAGCAGGAATCGGCATCTTTCTTGAGAAATTCACATGTTGGTAACTGTGATATTTCGACTTACAAGTGGTAAATCAGTGACATTAAGTTGTACTTGATTTTCTACAAGTGATATTGTTGGAAAAATCTAAAATTGTTAAATTTTTCAAGTGATATTGAGAAAAACAATATGATGAATCTCTAACCTACAAGTGGTAAAATCAACAAAACTAATTTTCCGGAAAAATCATTTTGATTAAAACAAACTTAAGTGTTTTGAAATCATAATGAGAAAATAGTTTGTTGTAAGGGGGAGTTCTGATTGTTTATGCCAAGTGGATGGCGATTTGAAGTGATTCGATATCAGCTGTCACTTTACTTGTATAGTTTGTTTTCAAAGTTCTTTAAATGTGTTTGAATTTTAGGGGGAGTAAGAATTTTCAGAAAATCCAAAAACATTTGAAAATTTGAAAAAGACAAAAACATGATAAAATACAAAAAGAGTTTTGTTGTGAAAAAGAGGAAATGATAGTACATCAGTAGACAGTTACAGTATGCTAAAGAAATGTAATGATTAAATAGCGTTAAACGGTCTCACTGATGATATGCCGATAGGTTTTTACACATTTAGTAAGCTTTTTCGGGATATAAACATTAAATTCAAATTTGCTTATTTTGTGGGGAACACTACTTGAATATATAGGTAACCCCTAAAATTTCGTTTGAAAGATCCCTTTTTCTGAGATACTAGGTCTTTATGCTCAGTGATATCTGGGGTATTATCCCGGGACTTCTGATTTTGCGGAAGCAATGGCCTAGTCCACGGAGAATACTTTACGCTTGCTTGAAATAATAGCTTGCCCTCAGCATAAAAAAATGATAAAACATTGAAAAATGCTAATCATGTGCTGTTGTAAAAAAGATCCTCTAAAGGGGACCCACCAAAAGTCGAAGCCGTCATCTCTCTGCTGAACGAAAGTTCTGACCTGAGCTCTCACGGTTCTCGCAATTAACCCCTTACAGATATCATCTGTGGTATATTCACCTGTAAGACTGAATACTGGGATCTAGATACGGGAGTATATTCAAGAGGTGGGACACATGAATGAGTTTAAGTTCTTAATACACCTAATTCATATCCTGAATCAGTTGAAATTTGTGTGAGAATTTAAGTGGATCAGTATATCGGCAATCTAAGTGAACTGTTTAATTCTTAATGTGTAACTAAGCTCAACGGTACTTGTGACTTGTCAAAAACTGATATGATCCTCTTACACAAACTCACAAAAATAGTGTCTGTAAATATTTCTTTACTGCATTTCTTTAAAGTTTAAAAAATTCAAAAAGATTTTCAGTGTGTTTTAGCATAAAATTTTGAAAAATCCAAAAAGATTTTCGATAACTGATGTTGGAAAGCTGATTTTCAAAATTCCAAGTGCTAAGCATGATGAGCATTTCGTAAGGGGGAGTCTTTGTTTTAAATGAGAAAAGTTTTTGAATATTTGCTTACAAGTGATCATCAGAAATTTTTTAAAGTGTTAAATCATTCTGGAAAGATTCCTGCAAGTAGTATATAAATTTGTCAAATGTTAAATTTGTGAAATTTATTGTGAGGTAGAGGATGTGCAGGATAGCCTGGATTCTGAGTCTGAGTATAGAGCCAGGACATAATCCTGATCCTGTGAAACTCTTTGAAGATCAACATCCAAGGATTCGTTCAAGGGGAATGTGTTGGTGCTGAAGAGGAAAGATAAGAGAAAATTGAAGAAGTTTTATATTGTAAAATACTTCAGAGAGAGATCAGACTGATAAAGACTGAAGACGTTGAAGACTCGACACTTAAGACTCATCAACATTCGAGGGGGAGTCTGTTGGTGCATGCGTCTGTCGACTTCGTCTTGTATCGAGTCTTGTATGTATATAGATAGATCAGGGCACGTAATACGAGAAATCTGTCAAAAATAGGCTAACAGACAAGTTCTAACGAAATTACATAGTGTAATTCCGCTTGAAGTGAACATGTCATTTCAAACGAAATTAACTTTTTAATTCTGTTTAAAATGGTAATCCCGTTTGAACTTGTAATTCCGCATGAAAGGTGATTCCGCTTGAGTCATGTTCAAGCGGAATTAGCTGGCCTATATATAGGTGGTGCCTGATTTCGTTTGAGTTAGTTATGTATCTATGTTTCCGGAGCCGAAGTGCTGCCGAAGTGTTGTTTCGTTGTAAAACTTTGTCAAGTTAATCAGAACAACAGTTAAAGTGTATATCTTGCTGAATCACACACAATATGTATGTTTCCGCCTTTCATACTGTGTAGAACGCCTCTGATCGACTCGTTTTGGGTCCGTACATGATCCTACATAACCCAAGCCTAACCCTTCACCCAAAAGTCCTCTTGATATTTACAAAGGTGTATAGTTAAAAAGGAGGAGGATTGATTGCTTGGCAAGCTTATGGTAGGAGTAAGTTCCATGCCGCTCTCGAGTGATCCACTAAAATACATCTCCGGCCGAGTGTTGAGTGATCCCCCGTGAGGTAAGTGAACTTGTATATAAATGGAATTTTAAAAAGGCATGTTATGCCCTAATAAGTAATTTATCTTTTGTAATGTTTTAAATAAATCATGACGAATAGGATAGTAAATAAATAAAAATAAAACTTAATAAAGAATCTTGGAAATCCCGACACTCTATGACAAGCCCAAAAACCTTATCTTCTACCCATTCCATTTGGGAGTGTAAAACCACATTATAAAGAGTTTTGCTTGAGGACAAGCAAATATTCAAGTGTGGGGGTATTTGATGTGTGCAAAATGCAACATATAAATTACATCAATTGTGGCATAAAACTAACCCTTTTTTAGTACTAATGTTGGAAAAAGTGTGTTTTTGTCTTCCATTTGTATTTTCAGGATTAAATGAGCTCAAATGAACAAAAGAAGCAAAAAGGCAGCTAAATCTAACATAAATACAAGAAAATGAACAAACGTGGCATGCCCGGCTTCCCAAGCAAAACAAGAGAACAGAAGGCTGAACACGCCCCGTGCACAATGACACGGGGGCGTGGCCAAGTGTCAGCAGAAAAGACAAAGCTATAGAAGCTTCTATCAGCCACCACGGGGTCGTGCTCTGCGGACACGGGGCCGTGGTCAACTCTAAGATTCGCAGAATCTAGGGAAATCTTGATAGTACAGATACGCTTCTGCACACGGGGGCGTGCCCAGCGGACACGTGGGCGTGGTCAACTAATGCAGACAAACTGCAATTAATGAAGAAAGAGAAGGAAGGTGGACACGGGGCCGTGCCCAATGGACACGGGGCCGTGCCCGAGTCTCTGTTCAGCCTATAAATAGGGGTGCTTGGCTCATTTGCAAACCATCCCTTGGCACACCACCTCTCTCACACTTCACCCACCACCATCACAACACCATTATCCACCACCATTATCCATTGTCCATCATAGAGTGTGTGAGTCGTCTCGGGATCCAAGATTGATCGTAAGAGTTCTTGACAATCAAAGGCCATGTTTTCCTAAGTCTCTTACATCACTTGGTGAAGACAAGTGTCTAGTATAATACTTTTTATTTTTAATCTTTTCGCACTTTTTTATTTGGTTATGTATTAATGACTTTAATAACTAGTTTCTTATGTTGAAGGTGATTCTTCCTTATCGTTTGTCCGTGGTGTCTTGGCATTATTTTACTGTCTATATAAAATAAAAGATTTTCACCATTCATATCTCCACGGTCTATATGGAGATATGTTGGCTACCTGGTAGGGGGTTAAGGGAACGGTTTGGTAAGAGTCTTGCCTTGTTCAGTGTATAGATCCTGCAAGGACCTGGGTCAAATTTAGTAGGACCTCCTTCAATACCCACCGGCATTGGATGGCGGGGGTCCAAACTCTTTGATCCCCTCATATGTAAGCTACTATTAATACTTTAACCCGGCTACTTAGGACTGTATCCCTGCTGACTCAGACTACTTAGCCGAGGGTAACGTCACCTTCAAAAGAGGGGCCTACCATAATATGCATTAATAACTTAATTAATTATCTTTCAATAATCCGACCCTTTAGGATTGTATCCTTGCTGACTCAAACTACTGGGTTGAGGGTAACGTCACCTTCAAAAGAGGGGCCTACTACAATAACTAAGATAATCTCTTAAAAAGTACAAAAGTGCGAAAATAATCAAAGGTTACACTAAACACGAGTCGGAGCCAAGTGATTCATCTTGTCTATCTGTTTTATTTTTATTTTATTTTTCAGCATTTTAGTTAGTTTTTATTTTTCTAGTTTAAAACATATTTTCTAACTTTTGATTTGATTAGACGTTGAGGATAAACCGGTACTAAAAGCTCTTGTGTCCTTGGACGATCTCGGTATCTTACCAACACTATACTACGCTCACGATGGGTGCACTTGCCCATATGTGTGTTTAGTGTTAGTAAATATCATGTTTTATAAATTTAAAACTTGGCTAAAAAGTGTAAAAGGGCTTAAATTATACATTAAAAACTATACACACTTACGCACATCAGTAACACCAGAGCCAAAGCGTATTGCACGCTTTATTGGTGGATTGGCTCAAGAGGTAAAAGGTCATGTGAAAGCTTCAAGGCCTGCAACATACAGGTCAGCAGTAGATTTGTCCTTGTCTATAACCTTGGATAACATCAGGAGTAGGGCTGCAAGGAATACAGATGATGGGAAGAGAAAAAGAGATGACGATAACTCGAGGCGTTTTGATAAGAAAAAGAAAGGTGATTTTGGGTTTAAGAAGAATTCTGAGTTTAAGAAAAACTCAAACTAGTCGGGTGATAGACCCGTGTGCAAGAAGTGTAGGGAGCGCCATCCAGGAAAGTGCACAATTGATCCGCAGGCTAAGCTCTATGGAATTTGCAAAACGAATGGTCATGAGACATTAGAATGTAAGGATCTGAAAAATGCAACTTGTTACAGTTGTAATGAAAAATGGAACATCAAGACCAACTGCCCGAAATTCATAAAGAAGCCCGAAGAGGCTAAAAAGACCAATGCTCGAGTTTTTCAAATGAATGCCAGAGAGGCAGTCCAAAACGATAACGTTATAACAGGTACTTTCCTCATAAATGATGTTTATGCTAGAGTTTTATTTGATTCTGGTGCAGATAAGTCTTTTGTAGACAATAAATTTAGTAAACTGTTAAATCTGCCTATTAAAACTCTAGACATAAAATATGAGGTAGAACTAGCTGATGGTACCTTAGAAACTGCCTCGACAATTTTAGATGGATGTTTCATATCCATTAGGAATCACTCTTTTCCGCTGTCTTTGCTACCGATGACATTGGCAGGATTTGATATAGTTATAGGCATGGATTGGTTATCTCTTAACCAAGCTCAAATTGCCTGTGATAAGAAGCAAGTTATCATCAAAACCCCGTATGGTGAACCAATTACTATTCAAGGAGATACGCAGTATGGTTTGCCAATCAAGTATCTATGCTTAAAGCTTCTAAGTGTTTGAAGAAGGGCTGTGTCATTACATGGTACAGGTGACCGTAGACGTGCCAAAACCCAGGATAGAAGATATTCCTGTTATTTCAGAGTACTCGGACGTTTTTCCTGAAGAATTACCTGGTTTATCTCCTGACAGACAAGTGGAATTCAGAATTGATATTATACCAGAAGCAGCACCAGTCGCACGAGCTCCTTATCGTTTGGCACCGACCGAAATGAAGGAATTAAGGACTCAGTTGGATGATTTGTTGGAGAAAGGTTTTATTCAACCAAGATCGTCGCCTTGGGGAGCGCCCATATTATTTGTGAAGAAGAAGGATGGTTCAATGCGTCTATGCATTGATTATCGTGAGCCGAACAAAGTTACAATCAAGAATCGTTATCCATTGCCCAGGATCGATGATCTATTCGATCAACTGCAAGGGGCAAGTTTCTTCTCAAAAATCGATCTAAGGTTGGGGTATCATCAATTGAAGGTTAGAACCAAAGATGTACACAAGACTGCATTTAGAAAAAAGATATGGCCACTACGAGTTCTTAGTGATGCCTTTCGGGCTCACTAACGCACCTGCAGCATTCATGGATCTCATGAATCGAGTCTGCAAACCGTATTTGGACAAGTTTGTCATTGTTTTCATTGACGACATACTTATTTATTCCAAGAGTCAAGCTGATCACGAGGAACATCTCTAATGCATCCTTAAACTTCAGAAACAGGAGAAGCTCTACGCAAAGTTCTCCAAATGTGAATTCTGGCTCCGAGAAGTCCAATTTCTTGGACATGTGGTAAGTGAGCATGGCATCCAGGCAGATCCCACTAAAATAGAGGCAATTATGAATTGGCAAGCACCTAAGACGCCCACTGAAATTCGTAGCTTCTTAGGTTTGGCAGGTTACTACAAGCGTTTCATTGAAAACTTTTCAAGGTTAGCTGCACCTTTGACTTCCTTAACACGTAAAAATGTGAAGTTTGACTGGAGTCCCAAACAACAAGAATCTTTTGAGATTCTAAAGCAGAAACTAAGCAATGCTCCCGTGTTGACATTGGAAGAAGGGATAGAAGAATTCGTTGTTTACTGCGACGCATCACACACTGGTATGGGTTGTGTGCTTATGCAAAAGGGCAAGGTGATTGCCTATGCATCACGTCAACTGAAGGTGCACGAGAAGAATTACACCACCCATGACTTGGAACTGGGTGCCGTTGTATTTGCACTCAAGCTTTGGAGGCATTACCTATATGGAACCAAGTGTGTAATATACTCAGATCACAAAAGCCTCCAACACTTGTTTAACCAGAAAGATCTCAATATGAGGCAACGTCGTTGGATGGAAACATTGAACGATTATGATTGTGAAATTCGCTACCATCTGGGCAAAGCGAATGTGGTCGCTGACGCGTTGAGCAGGAAAGAAAGGGTCAAAACTATTAGGATCAATTCTAAAAGCATTGAACAAAAGAACAATTTAAATGAAAAATTGTTGTCAGCACAAAAAGAAGCCGTTATGGAAGAAAACTTTCCAGAAGAAAGATTAGGTGCAACTGTTGATCAGTTGTCACCAGGGAAGGATGGAATCCTTAGAATGAATGGTCGAATCTGGGTTCCAATTCGTGGAGGACTTAGAGATGTAGTCCTTCAAGAAGCACATAATTCTAAATATTCGGTTCACCCAGGCAGCGATAAAATGTATCAAGATCTGAAAGCGAATTATTGGTGGATGGGTTTGAAGAAATCCATAGCCACGTATGTGGCAAAATGTCTGACGTGTGCACAGGTTAAAGCCGAGCACCAAAAGCCGTTAGGTTTACTACTGCAACCAGAACTTCCCACCTGGAAGTGGGAAATGGTAACTATGGATTTCATTACCAAGTTACCAAGGATGAAACATGGGAATGATACGATATGGGTTATAGTTGACAGACTGACAAAGTCAACTCATTTCATACCCATCAAGGAGACGCATAGCTCTGATAAACTAGCCCAGCTATACGTGGACGAGATTGTATCTCTCCACGGTGTGCCAGTATCAATTATATCTGATAGAGATACAAGATACACATCTCATTTTTGGAAGAGCTTTCAGCAATCTCTGGGCACTCGTTTGAATTTCAGTACTACTTATCATCCTCAGATGGATGGGCAAAGCGAGCGTACGATTCAAACACTGGAAGACATGCTCCGGGTTTGTGTTATTGACTTAGGTGGATGTTGGGATGATCACCTTCCTTTGATTGAATTTTCATACAACAACAGTTATCATTCGAGCATCCAAGCCGCGCCTTTTGAGGCCTTATATGGAAGGAAGTGCAGAACGCCAGTTTGTTGGGCGGAAGTTGGAGAAACCCAACTATCAGGACCAGAGATAGTCCTTGAGACGACAGACAAAATTGTGCAGATCCGTGATCGTCTAAAAGCTGCCAGGGATAGGCAGAAAAGCTACGCAGATAAGAGGCGCAAACCTCTGAAATTTGAGGTAGGTGATAAAGTTTTACTTAAAGTGTCACCTTGGAAAGGAGTTATGAGATTTGGTAAAAAGGGCAAGTTGAGCCCAAGATATATTGGACCATTCGAAATCATCGAATGTGCCGGGAGCGTGGCATATAAGCTGGATCTACCTGAAGAGCTTAGCGGAATTCACAATGTGTTCCACATTTGCAATTTAAAGAAATGTCTAGCCGATGAGTCGCTAGCAATGTCTCACAAAGACGTGCAAATTGACGAAAGTTTGAAGTTTGTTGAAAAACCTTTGTCGATCAAGGATCGACAGGTTAAAAAGCTTCGAAGAAAGAATGTGCCAATTGTAAAAGTGAAATGGGATGCCCGTAGAGGCCCAGAATATACGTGGGAAGTTGAATCCACGATGCAACAAAAATACCCTCATTTATTTCAGTAAATCTCGAGGTCGAGATTTCTTTTAAGGGGGTGAGGATGTAAATCCTAATCATGTAATAAGTTGACTTTGAGGGACTAAAGTTGTCAAACAACAAAAAGATGTATGTAGAAGGACTAAAAGTGTCAACATGCCAAACTTATGCCTCTGATTGACCTCACACAATGTTCATATTCTTTAATGAGTAGATTGTCGGACGCAAGAAGCCGTTTTTGATTAAAATCGAAAGTTTATAAAGCACAGGGGTTAAACGTATCAACATGTTAATTCTTACCTCTGAGTGACCTTTTAACGATCCCGAGGCTTTGAAATATTTTATTATACTCTCACAAATATCGGATAATGATTTCATGAAATTTCGGTGCAATTAAATGATTTAATTTGCAAATTTCAAGAAATAGGGAATTAATGCGACAGCAAGAGGAACTAGTGCCTTTCGAGTGGTCTCGTAACTAACCGAGAGCCTAACGATGTTTAAATATTCCCCAAGATACTTAAAAGTTAACTTTGGGGGTCAAAAGTACAATAAATGAAAGTTATTTCAAGTTAAAAAGGACCAGGGACTGAAACTGCCAAGATCGGAAACCTTTTTACCGGAATCAAGGAGAGTCGCGGGGCGGGAAAGCTACCCCTTGACTCGTACGCGGCCCGCGAGAAACCTGCCAGCATCCAAAAAACTGGCAGGTGCATGGTGCAGGTTG
Organism: Helianthus tuberosus; assembly: GCA_030545235.1. NCBI lineage: Eukaryota > Viridiplantae > Streptophyta > Magnoliopsida > Asterales > Asteraceae > Helianthus > Helianthus tuberosus. The sequence goes on along the minus strand of CM060373.1, from coordinate 10,979,692 downwards.
TCCACCGCCATTGCATGGCTTCTGAGCGATACTAGGGGCTGGTTAATAGTTTTTACTGCCATGAGAACACTTGTAAACATCTGGTAACTCCCCTCAACAGAGCTTTCAAATCTCTATGTAAAGGGCCTTTAGTTGTTCATAAGAACTTGCACTCACAAATTTTCACTCATATCTTCTTCTCTGGAGCATCCTGGTCTTAAAGGAAGCTCTCTAAGTTTAAACTTTCATGCTAAGGACCCTTGTAAGTGTTCTTAGCTCATGTAGTTCAATTTTTATTTGTGTAAGAACCGAAAGTCAAAGTTGTCGTAATTACACTTTGACTTTCAGTTTAATCTTAATCGGTCCAGCCATTATTCGAAATGAAAGTGGTTATGTGTTGGTAATTAAGTAGGTGTTAATCCCTCAAAAGGGCACCTCCTAATTATCACGTTTACTTAGTTAATTGTCGGGTCAAAGTACTTAAAATAAAAGTCAAACGGGTTAGTTTTAAAAATAAAATTCATAACTGATAATGTAGAAGCTATAAAATATGTTTTATCACTTTAATAACTTGGTAAATATTATAAGAACATGTCTAGACATGTTCAACCCGACAATTCTGAGTTTAGACTCGGTTCGCAACCGAAAGTCGCAAAAGTTGACTTTTGCTTTGACTTTCAGTTCTGACCCGAATTAGCTTAGTACCTTTTTGCCTTAAGGTTCCTTTGTGACCATATTATATGTTAGTATAACCCTCTGAGGTTATACTACATGGTCCCTTAGTAATCAGAGTTCATTTGCATGTTTCCGTTATTTGCTTAAATTTGAGTATTATGCCCTTATAATGTAAAAACGAGATTTTTGGATATATGAGTATACAAATAGCTTGGTTACTGATATATAAGCATGTCAAATTAATTCGACATCATTTTCTGGTCTCAAACTAAAGTTATGCAAGATATCGTAAAATTGAACTTTTTATTAATTAAACTACGCTTTTATGCATAAATCATATTTAAACCCAAATTTTGACACCAAACTCATTACCTACTGTTATGATATTATTTTAAGGGATTTTTGGAATAGTGGGTCAGATTATAAACTAACCATATCATTGAGTTCTTGTATAATTTGATAAATGACGATAATGCCCTTTTTTTAATAAATGAAGATTTGCACATGATTAACATACCAAACATTTTCCTACTGATATTATATGTTGAATAAAATATTTTGACCATTCAAGGCTGGTCAAAATCTCATAATCACATAAACACCGCAAATATCGTCAATTGTCGACTTTTACGCTAATTAGGTGCATAGTATGGTTTAAAACCATATTTAGCACCCAAGACTTGTTACCTACTGAATTTATAGATAAACTTTAATACTTTTACAGTAGGTATAATTCATGAACTCGTATTTCCAATTTTGTCCTTAAAAACATATGTGAAATGACCAAAATGCCCCTACGGTGCATAGTTTGGCCATAAATGGTAAACCCCACATATGTATGATATCTTACTGATTTAACATCATAAAATAAATGTTTTTACATAATGTTATAGACTAGAACCTCAGTTTACTATTAAACCTCTTTTATAAACTTTAAAATGACCAAAATACCCTTACGAGACTTAAATTGGTTTAAAAATCTTTTTGGGCATAATTGATGATATCCTACTGATATCATAACATATTTGAAGCATAATAACTTATGGAACTTGTACGTGACTCATCCGGCTATCCGTTATGCCTATACGCGTTCGGTACGGTTTTTGTAACTAGTTTACATAAAATAGCCGAAACGGGTCAAACCTTATCATTTTTACTTCAAAATCCAGAATGTATTTAGTTTACCCATTTATATACAAGTCTCCATACTTGTCGGGTCTAAATTACATTCCAATCCGGTCATCGCTTAATCTTACGTTTCGTACCGTAAACATTTTCTTTAAAACTAACCGGTCTAAGTTTACAACTTAAATAAGACCCGTTAGGAATCTAATCGGTTAATAAAACCTTCGTTCCAGATTAAGAGCCCCGGTAGAATTTATTTGCACTTGTTTGAGTAGACTATGCGGCTGAGTATACAAAATTTGCATTTTAAGCTCAGGTAAATACTTTTAACTTATTTTCCCTTTTACGGGCTTGGGATACGGTAAAATATTATCGCTTGGTCGGGTGTAGAAACATTTTAATCGAAGATGGTTAAATTGCATAATCCCGTTTTAATCAGTGTTGCTTGATAACAAATAACATTGGGGGTTAACGACCGTCTCCTGGATATCCTCAGCTCATTTGAAAATCGTAAATGGCCACGACTTAAGCACGGGGTGTAGGCATACACCTGTCAGTTGCGTATGTAAAAGATATACTCACTTGCTGGGGTGACCCGCCGTGGGTTTATATTTGTGGTGTATCGATTAATCTTGTTCGACTTTTATACCGGCCCTAAATGTTGGACAAACGTATAAATCTGATACAAGATTATTTTTAATGTAATTATCCCAAGTTATAAAAGAATATTTGTGCCTTGTGCATTTAAATCAATTTTCACAAATGCTTTCAGAAAGAGTCGGTTAATTGTATTTATCAGTGTAAACTGACGTATTTTCCAAAAAGGTTAAGTGACAGGTATACTCATAATCGGCTGGGAGCTCTGGGCGTTAGTTAAAGAATCTTGCAAGTTCTTAATGCTTAAAGTCTGTTGAACAATATTTTTGTATTATATTTTAGATCTGCCTGTGGATCATATCATACAACCATCTGTATAATATTTATTCGTACATTACATTTCGGTTTGTAATAGTATTTTCTACCAAGACTTCCCTTGTGCAATTAAACTGTGTATATTTGACTATGATGATATCAACTACGTCACGATACTCCCCATCGGGCCCACCGGTAATACGTGGAAATATCGGGGTGTGACAGTAACCAATACGTAACCATGGGTTATAATACTTACAACGAGGCAGAGCTTCGCTTTTTAGGGGTATAATACCCGAGAGTTTTAGCTATTATATATCTTGAGAGAGAAAAGAAATTGAGTGACGATGAACTGAGCCTGAGGCCCCTTTTTATAGGGCTGGTCGAACAGCGTGTCGCGGCCCGCGACCCAGTTGGCTTCGGCCTTCGCGGCCCGCGAGCAACATAGGGTAGGCTCTAGCTTGGTTGAGTCAGGGGTTAGACTTGACACGAGACGGGGACACATGGCGCAACCGGGTGCGGCCTGGTGTCACTAAGTCTCGGCCCGCGACATGCTTGCTTGACCTGGTCGCGCCCCGCGAGGGCCTTCGATATTTGTTTTTGTTTGATTTCTATAAATATAAAGGTATTTCAGGCCCTTTTTCGTATACGGGGTATATTTTAGGACGTTAGGGGTTAGATTACGGGTTGTTATAAAGACATTCATATTTCCTTACAACATGTTTTCCAAAGCCCTGAATATTTTTCTTGTTTTTACTTAGTTTACGTTAATTAAATCTTTGTATTCTTACGGAAAAACTATCACCAAGTATGTGGGGTTTTGTATACATTACTTGATAATCTTTGTTATTGGACAATGTGGCCAATAGTGATATGGCACAGTAACAAATCCGGTCGAGTGACAAATACCCGTAAGATATAAACAAATGTAAAAACTCTTAATGTTGTAATTGTAAGAATGTGTCATTTTATACAAATGAATGTACTTACTAGTATTTCATGTTGATCAAATGTTTTTAAACGTGTTTCAAGTGATTTACTGTGAAAGGAAAGGAAAGTGCTACGAGGCACAACAAGCTTAAATAAGTGGCTATGTCACCTGAATAAAGAAACGTGTTTTGTAATTAAGGGTTTACCCCTATGAAAGCCTTTTATGTAATTATGGGTTTTATCATGCAAATTATAAAATGAAAACTTCGGTGTTTGAAAACTCTGATATTTTTCCTGACACACGATCCTGATGAAATTTCTGCTACCAAAATTTTAATAAACACCGATACCACTTGAACTGTTCATGGCTCCCATCCAGTGTAAGGTCGGGGGTTGTGATAGTAGTTGCCCTTCGTTGTTGATAAAGGTTGTTGAAATCGTGGTTCCCTGCCCTGTGATTTCAAACACAACCATCAATGTCGACGACAAATAAGAAAAAAAGGGGAAATGGGTGTGCAGTTGTGGATGGGGTAGGACGCAAGAGGTCAATCATTCGTAAGTGTCGCCGAGAAGAGGATCCAGCAAACCATCTATCTTCGTTGTAATTTCGTTTGTTAAAGGAAACACCTGAAATTTGGTTGAAACTTAAAGGACATAAAATGCAATTCACTCTTTAGTTAAAAAGAAAATATTATATTACCCTCATGTGCAAGGCACATATCTAGAGTTAACAAAAGAAATTAATTAGGTTAACGCATAAGGATTCCGTTTGATGAGAAACAACAACATAAAGGACATCCACTATAAATTCGTTAGTTAAAGGACATTGCCTGAAATTTGACTGAAACTTAAATGACGTCAAATGTAATTTACTCTTGTTGTTGTTGTACCTATGTAAATATTTAATAATTATATACTTAAGTATTTTAATAAGATAATATAATGTGATGCGGTGGCTATCACTGAGGCTCTTTTTGAGAGTGCAATCTAACATGACATTCCTTAAACACTAATTATATTTGGGTATTATTATTGTAAATATTTAGTAATCATATTTAGGTATTGTTATTATTGTTCTTATAAATATTTGGTAATTATACACTCTTTTGAATGACAGTAATTATATTAAGATGATAGTTAATTTAAACAATATTTAGTTAAAAAAATATAAATAGTAAATGTAAGTTTAAATTTTAATTTAAAGAATTATATATAAGATAATACTTAATGTAGTGAATTAAATAATCTTATGTACGCCAAGGGCCTTCTGGTCCAATGATATGAGGGTGATGGTTAAGGCTTGAGATCTCTAGAGGTCTCAAGTTCAAAACCTGACTCAGGGGGATTTTCCACAATGGTGGTTCCCTCCATAGTGATGTTTTTGGGTGAGTCAGGCCAGGCCTGAAGCATCAAATTAGTATGGATTGTTGACATCCCGCCTCAGGAAGTCTCACTCAGGTATTTGGGGTAGCTTCAAACTGTGTTAAAAAAATAATCTTATGTGCACTAATGGTATTAGTTAGGAGGAGTTTATTAAATGAGGGCTAATTAGAAACTATTACATTGAGCACTTGTACCCTATGACTCAAAAGTTGTAACAAGTGGCTTAAAGTTTGATTGAGATTACATCTTTGCAAATAAGAGATCCTTTGTAAGGTAATAAAAATTAATAAGAATCCTGGACGATATCATACTTTTACTCGATCTAATGCATCTAACTTTTCACTTGACGGAATAATAGATCAATATTGAATGCGAAGGAAGACTTTAGACACTTAATTTTTATCCCTATTAATAAGATTCATGAACGATATCATACTTTTACTCGATCTAATACATCTAACTTTCCACTTGACGGAATAATAGATCAATATTGAATGCGAAGGAAGACTTTAGACACTTAATTTTTATCCCTATTAATAAGATTCATGAACGGGTTACATGTACAGGCATGGGGGAGAACCCCGATCCTGGGTTATGGGGAGGTGTGGTGGGAGTTTTCACCCCTCAAGGTCTTGGGTTCGACCCTGCCTTGTGGCGGTTTCTCCCTTCCACTGGGGATTTCACCTGGGGGAGAACCCCGATCCTGGGTGGACGGGTTACATGTACAGGCATGGCCCGGGGTGTAAGCGGAGCTCCACCGCCATCACCAATAGCCGTTCAAAAAAAAAAAAAAAAAAAAAAAAAAAGATTCATGAACGATATCATACTTTTACTCGATCTAATACATATAACTTTCCACTTGACAGAATAATGGATCAATCTTATATATAGAAAGAGACTTTACGACACTTAATTTTTATCCCTATAATAAGATTCATGAACGATATGATAGTTTTACTCATTCTAATGCATCTAACTTTTCACTTGATGGAATAATGGATCAATTTTGAATATAAAAAGAGACTTTTAGGACACTTAATTTTTGTCCCTATTAATAAGATTCATGAACGATATCATACTTTTACTCAATCTAATGATTCTAACTTTATAATCAGTTAGAGGCTGTTTGGCAACTTCTGAATGGTTAAGTGTTGAACCAGTAAAAGGTCTGAATCATTAAGTGCTGAACCAGTAAGATGTCTAAACCATTAAGAGCCAGTATAATGCTTAACGATTCAGAGGTAAATGTCTGACCAATTCAGATTAGAGGTCTTAACATTCAGACTATGTATAATGATTAACCATTCAGAGGCAAATGTCTAAACCATTCAGACATTTGCTCGCGAAACAAACAGTCTGAACCACTAAGTGCTCAACCAGTAAGAGGTCTGAACCAATAAGAGCCACATTAAGAGATAAACAAACAGTCCCTTATTGTTATACCAGCTTATTTCGCTATTATATCTACGTAATAGGAGCATTTTTCTTAAAATTAAGATAATATAATCAACTAACTTGGGATATGGATCCCCTCCACCCATATGTGAGATATACAAATAAGATCTTGGGAGTGAAAACTCAAAGTTGAAAAGTTAAAATGAGGGTTGGAATATGTTTTGAATTTATAGCCGGTAAAATAACGTTAAAATATTTTTAAATAGGTTTTTTAAAAATATTATATATGTATATATAAATATCTACATATTATTTTGGGTTTTTTTAACTAGGTATTTTGACTTAGTTATTTTTTTAAATTTTAGCTTAAAATTTGGTTGTTGCAAGGGATGTAAATAGTGGAATTTGATGTGCCGTCGATGTGAAAGAAAGAGGTATTGAAGTAAAAATAGAGGATAACCATACCCTTCCAGCCTTATATGTGATGGTTTCAAATCATAATTAATACATTACAAATCAAATACTAATAATATGTAAACGTTGAAAGAAGAAAACAAAAACTTGTTGAATATGGACCGAAGTTTGAATATTGTTCTAGAAATGGCCAACGGTCTACTAAACATAGGGATCTAGTAATGGGCAAGATAGAAAGATAATTATTTTATTGATTCAAATTCAAAGAAATATATATAAGTAAATATACAAACAGATGTCATTTGTGGCTTTCTATATATTTATTAGAATATATTTAATAAAATCGTTATTAAAGAAAGATGAAATGTTTAGGGAGTTTCGAGAATGTCAATAGTTATGATATTGATGTATTATTATCAATTTTCATTGGCTGATCCACCAAGAATATGAATGAGCACTGTTAAAACTTTATATTATACACTTATTAGTTACTAAATGACAATTATTAATTTAATAACTCATGACCTGTTTTGAACGAACATATACATTCGGAATAATCATGATGCATTGTTAAAACTTTCACTAAAATAACCTAGTGAAACAAAGAAAAATTAGTACAATGTATAACATTTCCTAAATTGCTCAAACTTTTCTAGGCCATGATTTTATGCACATGTCTCATAAATTGTCGCTTGATATGATTTTTACAAATATCCATCAACCATGTGTATTAAAATAACAAGAGTATAGCTAGCTTAAGGTCATGGATCTTCCTCAGCTGAGAGCTTCCTGTGTATCTGCGAACAAAGAAGCACCGTTAACCTTAACGCGGGAGGCCCCCTCCTGCGTTTGGACTTCGACATGAGAGTAGGTGTGGGGTTCTCGGGAGTTAACAAAGTATAGAGAGAATAAAAGTTTAGAGAGTTATAGTGAGAAAGTGAATACTTTTTTTTTTTCAAAAAAAATATAGGGTGAGGTTTCTAGCCCAAGGAACAACCTTCATATAGCTTAGCTTCTATTTTAGGTAAAGCTTATCCTCAATGATATTTATTTGTGCAGCTTGGATCTTCAAAAGCCGTCTAGCCGCTTGGAAAGCTCTCACCTCTTCCGAACCCCCCCCCCCCCACAAAATGGCTGAGTTTTCGGAATGTGAGGGTGAATTACAGAACGTTATTCTGTCTTCGGTCAAGGATAAATGGTTTTGGAGTCCAGTGGACTCAGGGGTTTTCTCCACAGCGGCGTTTAAAGTTATGGTGAGGGAGCCGTCTAGCCACTTTCCTCCACAGTGGCTTGTAAAGCTTATCCTCAACGATAGTGAAGATCTTCAAAAGCCGTCTAGCCGCTTGGAAAGCTCAGTCTTTGTCGATTGGGGGTAGATTGATCCTTATTAAATCGGTTTTAGAGAGCCTCCCTATCTATTATTTTTCGTTGTTTAAAGTTCCGGCTAAGATTATAGACAAGTTGGAGTCCCTCATGCGGAGTTTTTTGTGGGGGGGTTCGGAAGAGGTGAGAAAAATCCATTGGGTGGCTTGGGAAGTTGTCACTATGCCTAAAAAGTCCGGCGGTTTAGGAATTAGCAACCTCAAGGTGGTAAATGAAGCTTTACTAGCTAAATGGATTTGGCGCTTTAAAACGGAAGAAAACCATCTTTGGAGGAAAGTGGTTTCGGCATGTCATAGGAATAGGAGATCTTGGTCGGTGTTCCCTTCTAAATCGTCTCTTTCGGGTATTTGGAAGAACATTACGAGGGTGGAAAAAAAGGTTCTGGTGAATGGTAAAAGGATTCACACCCTCATTAAAGGTGTGGTAGGGAATGGATCCAGTATACGTTTCTGGATTGACGTATGGTTAGGTGATGTTCCACTTATGGTTAGATGGCCCTGTCTTTTTGCCCTGGAGCGGGTTAAAGATTGCATGATTGCTGACCGTGTTCTGTCAGTAGGGGACCTCTCGAGTCGGCTTTGGAATTGGTCGGCTCAGCCTTCCTCGCCGGCTGAAATGGCTGAGTTTTCGGAGTGTGAGGGTGAATTACAGAACGTTATTCTGTCTTCGGTCAAGGATAAATGGTTTTGGAGTCCAGTGGACTCAGGGGTTTTCTCTACAGCGGCGTTTAAAGTTATGGTGAGGGAGGCGTCGATCCCGGTGGCTTCGGGCCGCTTCAGGAGATATGCTTGGATTCCGCTGAAGTGCGACATTTTCATGTGGCGGGCCTCTTTAGATCGGATTCCTACGCGGCAAGCTTTGTCCAGGAGAAACGTTTTTCTGGAATCTAGGGAATGTGCTCTTTGCGGCAGTTCGGAGGAGACGGTGGATCATATTTTTACAGGGTGTGAGGTGGCTTTGGAGGTATGGAATCGGATGTGTCTATGGGCCAAACTCCCTCCCTTTTTTGCGTTTTCTTTCGGTGATATTTTGGGCCTGCAGTCAGGTATGGTAGCGGGTAAAAAGGCTAATGTCGTGATTCGCGGGTTGGTTTGTTGGTGCATATGGAAAGCAAGGAATGCAAAAATTTTCGCTGATGGGTCCGTTAGTAGTGACGATATTTTCATGGAGGTGAAGTCTCTCGGCTTCTTCTGGATGAGAAATCGTTCTAAGTCTTGTAATTTAGTTTGGAGCGAATGGTGTAAGTATCCCTTGTATATGTTGTAGGTGGCGGTCCTGGCCGCTTTTTGTGGCCGGTCTGTTTTTTGTTTTTTAATAAAAGTTACATTTCAAAAAAAAAAATTTGTGCAGCTGACCTTGTCCTTTTGGTGTAAGTACCAGGTTTTGTGGGTCTCGAGATTATTTTTATGTCCTTTTGATTTAAGATCACATCACGTTAACTTTTAAGCTAATTGGGAGCTTTCGCTTGCTTACGTCCTCAATGTCTTTTAAATATAATGAGATAAAAGAAGATTTTTGATCAAATGTGTGTGGTTCCGTCAATTTAATACATTATTTCTTGTATTGGAAAGGACATTTTGCATTATCTTCATATAGTACTATCCGAATTCCTTTGATTAAATTCATCATGTGTCCTTGATGTATTGAATTCAATTACTGTAACCACACATTCTCAACCGCATTGTACAAATAATTTATTACGACATTATCATCATCATCATACTCAGTAAATCCCATCAATAGCAAAGTTAAGGTAAGGTCTGAGGATGGTAGATGTAGACAGCCTTACCTCTACCCCGTAGGAATAGAGAGGCTGCTTCCAGTGAGACCCCCGGCTCGATTGTAGTTTTGTATCAAGCCTTGGACCTTAGACACATAACACTCAAACAATCGGGACAAAGACTGATTAGTGCATGTACCCCTGTGTCTTTCAGCTATTAACGTCACCACATGATGCATGATTAACCATCCGCCGCTTTTAACGTTATTTTCACGAAATTAGTAAAATAACGTTAAAGTTAGTACCATTTCACTTTTGCCCATCGAGTGTCCACACATATATACATTATATGTGCACACCACAAGCGGGGCATTTATTACGACATTAGTATTGTATTATTATTGTATGATGTTGTCAATGTCTATTTTGTCAATAATCACATAATTTTGTATGATGTTGTCAATGTCTATTTTGTCAATGATCACATAATTGTAATACTACGGTATGCAAATAATAATCCCAATTATGGTGGAGCATAATGCAAATGTAATAAATATATTGCATATTTGCATCCACATACCCAACTCTAGTTGAACTTTGTACCTTTTGATAATATAATAATAGTCCAAAATCACGTGTTCATAAAGATGAAATTGTCAATGTTTGCATGTTGGATTAAAACTATATTTTTCTAGCATCTTTATAGAAAAGACAATATTATGCCTTGTATTATTAGCAACATACATTAAATCCCCAATTATACATTAGTTTGGTACTTTTGGGTGCAGTGGTGGATCTGAAAACTTTTTTCGTTGGGTTTCTTTTGGTAGATTCTCACTAATTCTCACTATTTTTTTCCATATCATACAAGGTTCTCACTGATTTTTCCATTTTTTTCAAACCGAATGGGTTCCTGGGAACCAACAAAAGTGGACTAGATCCGTCCCTGTTTGAGTTAAAAACATGTTCATTATTTTAGCCTAAGGATGGTATATATTATTTTTAATCTTAAATGATCGGTTGAAACCAACGGCGTATTTAGATGACTAGCGTTAGTCAATGAAAATTAATTTTAAGTTCGATACATTTTGGTTCATTTAATCAATATATAAAATAAAATAAAAAAAGTTATACTCAATCGACGTTGCTTATTTTTAATTTTTATATAAAAAATATTAACATGGCAACTTTGTGTTTCCTTAAGATTATCGTTTTAGCACATTAAGGGATCAAGTAAAATTTCCACTGAAAAAAAAATGTGAGATACTTTTGAAACACCTGGGTTTAGGGGTGTTAAAAATTTGTTTTGAATTCGAAAAATTCGAAATTCGTTTAAATTCTATTCAATTATCAAGAATTCGTTTCGATTATAAGAATTCGAATTCGATTCAATTCGTGTCAAGTAAATCGAATACGAATTTATAATTTCAAATTCGATTCGATTCGATTCGAAATTCGAATAAAAATTATACATTTTTATATATAATACATATATAACTTTTATTAGGCTATACTATAAATTATTTTCAAAATTTATTTCAAGTATTAAAATTACCCATTACCAAACCCACTACATTTTTTTTTTCGAACGGCAATTGTAGGGGCCAAAGGACCCACTACCCCACATGGCGAGACAAGCTCTTAAACCCTTCTCAGGCCCAACTCCATACTGAAATTCCAATATATACACAGAAGGAGTCGAACCTGGGACCACCCCAGAGGAGAAACCTTACGGAAAACTACCCTGACCAACTGAGCTATACCATGTTGGCACCAAACCTACTACATGGCCCATAACTAAAACCTAAGTAACAAATCTATTAATAAATTTCTAACCCTAAAAATATTAACTTGTAATGTGAACTGGTTATTCCCGACTTCTCGTTTTGAATTTTAGACTTATAGTACTTTATTCGAAACTTTTTAATGTGATATCGTGCTTTATGGTTGCTTTAAAATTTATGTTTCATTTTGATAGTTATTTACATGTTTTTAAAGAATCTGAATCAAATCGAATTTATTCGAATTCGATTCGAATTCGAATTTTTAATCGAATATGAATCGCATACAAATTGGTTTTTTTTATTCGAATACGAATTCGAATCGAATTCGGTAAGTTTTAATCGAATTCGAATCGAATACGAATTCAAGAGAAAATAAAAATTATTCGAATAATTCGAAAATTCGATATTCGATTCGATGTTTAGAGATCTTGGGGGTTCAAGTCCCACAAACGACAGAATTAAAGAAATTCGTCTTTTAAAAAAATAAAATAATAATAATAATTATTATTATTATTATTATTATTATAAAATGTGAGACATCCAAGTCAAAGATTACAAACCTAAACAGTAAATCGTGAAATTCTAATTATATATCCATTTGAAAAGAGACTAAAACTTGTTGAATATGGGCTGAAGCTTGAATACAATGGGCCCACCAAACTTTGGAATCCAATATTCGCAGCCAGCAGTCAACGACTCGGCAGTTTAAGCCTATGAAACCTAGATGATTGACGTAAATAAATTTACAATATGACATTTATTGGATTAGGATCAAATACAAAGGCTTCTTACTGTAATAAGGGTACAAAGACTCCTAAAAAAAACTCACTACATAAAAAAAAAAAAAAAAAAAAACTTAAACATCCACCACCACCCAAAAACCTAAACCTCCACCCCCACCCGCATCACCCACCCCAAAAATATATTTTTTTCCAAGGGGTGGGGGTTTAGGTTTTTGGGTGGCGATGGGGGGTGAGGGTGGGTGTTTAGTTTTTTTAGATTTTTTTTTAGGTTTTTAGGGGGTTGGGGGGGGGGGGGGGGTTAGGTTTTTTGGGGTTTTTTTGGTGAGGTTTTTTTTTTTTTTTTTTTTTTTTTTTTTTTTTTTTTTTTTTTTTTTTTTTTCAGGATGGGGGGTGGGGGGTTTAGGTTTTTGGGTGGTGGTGGGGTGGGGTGGGGTGGGGGTGGGTGTTTAGGTTTTTGGTGTTGATGTAGTGGGTTTAATTGTAGGTTATTGGACACTTGTCACTCTATAAATCCTTCTTACACTTCTTACAATTAGGAGCTTTTGTAGAATAACTTGACCCGACATTTATTACTCTTTCTTTTTTTTTTTGACGGCTAGATCACCCGGTTAGGCCTTTGGCCTTTGATCACCCAGGTCACGATTAGGAATCTCGCGGTTGGCATATTATTGCCAGTTTGAACCGGAGTCACAGTTCGCCACTCGCAAGATTCGACCCTGAGACCTCCCGGGCAGGAATCCCACATAAGTGGGTAAACCTTCACACCTCCCCCAAAACCAATTGGTTTGCGGATCATTGACATTTATTACTGATCAAAATTTAATATGTATTTTATGTAATAGAGTAAAATGCACGGATAGTCCCTGTGGTTTGGTGAAATTTCACCTTTAGTCCCCAACTTTTCAAAATTACACTCTTAGTCCCTGTGGTTTGACAAGTTGTTACTCGGATAGTCCCCAAATCGGATGGAGGTTAGTTTTTCTGGTTAAGTGGGTGTGAAATGACAAGGACTATCACAGTAACAACTTGTCAAACCACAGGGACTATCCGAGTAACAACTTGTCAAACCACAGGGACTATACGAGTAACCTTCATCTGCTTTAGGGACTATCCGAGTAACAACTTGTCAAACCACAGGGACTAAGAGTGTAATTCTGAAAAGTTGGGGACTAACGGTGAAATTTCACCAAACCACAGGGATTATCCGTGCATTTCACTCTATGTAATATTTGTTTTATTAATTAATGTAAACTAGGTTAAACCCCAGCCGCGTTGCGGCCGGGGGCTTACAAATTAAGAAGAACAATAGGTTTAACCCCCACCGCAACGGTCTCTTAGCGAATGCGACATGCTCTTTTGATAATATAAACACAAATTATTGAAATCAAACTTTACCACTAAGTGCCAACACCAACCCTCCCCATCTATTAGCTACACCGCCCACACCAGATAACGCAATTTTTAAAGTGAATAGGTATCAATCAAATTGAAAGATAATAATAAACAATATTTGTTCAAATGGTAAGTTTATCTGAACATATCTTCCCAAAGTTGAACTCATATTATGGAATCTTAAATCAGGATTTTATAGTTTCTTATATACACAATGCAAATTGTTCAAATGTCCAACTCCAAACAATTATATTTCTTTCTCTTTGTTTTAAAAAACAGCTATCCTCCATCTCACTTTTTCTTTCTCTAATTTCTGAAAATCAGCCCTTAACTTTTTCACAAACTGCTTTTCTATTTTTTAGCCACACTGTATTATTTTTATTTTGTAAAACACCAACAACAGCAATGAACAATCATCGACACCATTGAACCGTCACCACCACCATCAATAGTCCATACCAATGTAAAAAAAACATTAAAATTAACCGACTCAGATGTAATGCATCATCACCGTCGGAACAAAACAAAGAGGCTTAAACACAGTTCTTCATCGCCAAGAAACTTTGGCTCAGTGCCGGCACGGCTGCAACCGCAGTTGCCATGCCAAGAGACTGACCACCATCATTGCCAGCTAAAAGAACAGACCGACACCAATACTGGCGGTTGATATGCAAGGAGAACACTCGTTGTGGAAAACGGCCGTCGGAAAAGTCGCCAAAAATACACCGACAAAGAGATCAGTTTTTCAACCCAAAGGTTGGTACAACTCATACAACTACAGGCACAACCCTCACATGCACATAACACACACGGACAACAACACCGGCGATGGTGCCTACAAATCCGTCGTCAAATCCAAGGACAAACACACCGAGAAACCAACCGTCGGAGACCGACAAAACATGGTATTACGGTGTGAGCGGCTTCTAAAGCCAGCATGATGATGTCTCAGCCATATATACATACCACCGCCGTCGCCACAGACGGCTCGAAAACCGTCAGGCAACAACACCAACAAAATCAATCATGAACCCCCCCCCCTCGCAAAAAAAAAAAAATAGGGCAATACTTCGCACCAACAACCACATGTTTTACAAAACTTTCAAAAAAACCATGAATCTATGACATGCCAAAAGATCTCTTCCCTCTCTAGACATAACACATGGTCTCTGACAACGTTTTTTTAGAGAGAGAGAAAGGACACATTTTTTTCCCGAAAAGCAAGGGTTTTAGAGAGAGAGAGAGGGAACCGCCGCCTTAGACGGTCGGAACCGCTGGCAACAGTAACGAAACCCTAAAACCCAATGTTTTCTTCTCTTTGTAAAGATAAACACATGGTCTCCGACGACTTTTTTAGAGAGAGAAAGTGATGATATGTAGAGAATGAGAGAAAGCTTTTGTGAGAGACATGACATTAAATGGGAAAGAAAAACCTTCAAAAACCAAACCACAGTACCAACACTTGTCTGCCTATGAGGCTATGACCGCCCAAATAAACAAATGAGGTGAAACCATTACCATTTACAATAAAAGCAACACATGTTACAATACTTATATGCTAGAAACATGCCTAAAGCTAAAAGTACGACCACTTGAAGCCCAAGTGTGTTGCTAATTCATATTCACAATATTAAATATTAAATACTTAATTTACGTATTTTTTATTTAAGTTATGCTAGAACGGAGGCATATATGACAAAGGCTACTAAGAAGCTTAATAATTTTTTTTTACAAGCATAAGACTATATGAGATTAAAAACAAAATAGAAGTCAGAGAATAACGTCAATCCAACCAGGAAAGATTATGTAACTTAGCTATATTGCTAATCCAATTAACAGAAATAACGTACCTTCGTATGAAATAGCAACAAATTAGCCAAATCATGGAGTACATAAGAGCCACCATTAACTTGTTTCCTTTGTTCGAAGCTGGTAGACTTCCGATCATGCTAAGGGGCTATTTGTTTACCTCTTAATGAAGCTCTAAATGGATCAGATCTATTACTAGTTCAACACTTAATGGTTCAGACTGTTTGTTTCGCGAGCAGATGTCTGAATGGTTCAGACATTTGTCTCTGAATGGTTAAGCATTATACTGAGTTTGAATGATTAAGACCTCTAATCTAAATCGGTCAGACATTTGCCTCTAAACGGTTAAGCATTGCTCTTAATGATTTAGACATCTTACTGGTTCAGCACTTAGTGATTCAGACCTCTACTGGTTCAGTACTTAACGATTCAAAAGTTTCCAAACAGCCCCTAATAAAATCTGGATGATTAGAAGGTGGAGAAATTGCCATGCCGCACCAAATGCACAACCAATTCTAGGGGGGTGTTTGGGTTAGCTTATTTTGGAGCAACTTATGACTTATTGACTTATAAAAGTTAATAAGTTGTTTTTTGAGTGTTTGGGTTTAGCTTATTTTAGAGGGTTTTGTGTGTTTGAGAAGTCATTTTTGAGAAGTTAGAATTTCTAACTTCTCACTTATGACTTATACAAGTTAACAAGTCATTTGAGAAGGAATCCCAAACACCCCCTAGATCTAGGAAAAAAACCGACAACCAAAGAACAAATGCTTTTACGTCTTCATCTATCATGTTGCAAGAGGGAGAAGCTAATGAAGTAAAGTGCACCACTTCTTTGATAAATTATGATTAAGAGAAATCCTATTTCGAAGCATTCTAATAACAAAAAAAATATATTATTAAAGGCACCCAATCACCTATTCGAAAATGAAAACCTGTTTTGAATCTTATTTGCCAAGCATTTTATTTCTCAAGCTCTTCACGGGAAAAATTCCCGACCCATCTCCATTCCACCTCCATTCGTCGAGCGAGCTGGAAAAAGTCAAATCATCAATGTCTTTACAAATGTTTTCCAACTCACTCGACTCAATGTCTTCTAGTTGACCGCCTCCGGTTCCAATGACGCGTAAAAATGGAGTCTAAATCCTCATCCACAATTATTTTGTCTGAAATCACGCACTTTTAAACAAATCCATGGCATAAAGAACCACGACACAAAACACAAATAAAAAAACTACATAATTCAAATTAACACTAGAAATTAGTAACTTACATATGCTAGCCCATCAAAAATGTGTTAAGTCTATCATTTAGTAATTATACAATCCTTTTTTATACTCTTTTCTTATGTTATAATAGAACAAGAATAATATATAATTAATAAAAAAATAATTTTAGTTTTGTTAAATAAATAACTAGCTTTATTCACCGAGTTTTACTAAGAAATAAGTTATTCGTTACGTTTGTGCAAAAAGTAAGTTAAATGGTGATACAAAATAAGCTAGTAGCTTCAAAAAGTAGCATATATATATTTTTTTATTTATGAATGTGAATGCTATTTTATTTTGTATATAATTAATGGTCTATAATCACGTTTTTGTTTTTGTTTTTCTTTCTTTTCTAGAAGTACAACATGTTCATAAAAGTGGATATCGTAAAATCGTGTATAGTTTTTTTTTTTATTTCCTGAAGTGCGACACGGCCTTGAAGGTCAATGTAACACTTAAAATAAAATGTTATGGCTAATCCCATATCCATATCCGGTCGTAAAATGTTGTTCCATACCCGGCTCATTACCCGTCGAGTATTTGGCGGGTATTTACCCATCGGGTATCGTGCATACCCACGGATATCGGATATATCCGGTGAGACCTTCATGTATATTTTTTACTTTCTTTTATAATTTTATGTTTTAAAAATCTATATAATATATCAAAGTATAAGAAATAACATACATATCATAATAATATTTGATATATTAAAAAATGTAAACATATTATAATATTAATCTAAAAATAATAATTTTGTATTTCATAGCATATAAATATGAATTGTGCCATCAAAATATATATTTAAAATGAAAAGTTCATTTTCCAATAATAAAACTACAATAATGAAAGATTACTACACCGTAGTTAAAGGAAAATAAATATAAAACTTAAAAGTTTTCGGATATATGTTTCGGTTAAACGGGTATATAGTTTCGGCTAATCGGGTCGGGTATCATCTAATCCCATACCCGTCCCATACCCGCGAAATATTTTTTTTCCATACCCGGCCCATTACCCGTCGGGTATCGGGTATACCCGTCCCAAATTCTTCGGGTTTCGGGTATACCCGTCGGACTCGAGTATTTTTGCCATCCCTATCTGCAACGCACAGAGGCGGACGGATTATGTTGTGTAGGGGTGAGGACGTAAACGAGTCAAACTGCTTGTTAAAATATAAAAAAATATATTTATAAATGTATTATTTACATCATAAATAAATAATAAAATATAAACGAGCTCAGCTCAAATCAAACTTACGCTTGAAAAATTACTCACAAGCCGAAAATCCAAGATTGATCTTTAGGCTCGGGGCGTGGTTTAAAGCACCTATGGGCTTTATAGTGCTACGTCAGAGGCACATCAGCGACATGTCATATAGGGGGCTTTAAAGTCTCTCCCTTTAACTTGCATGCAATGTTTTAAAGCCCTTTTAAGCCCCATTTATATATAAAGAAAAAAGTAACAAAAAATATGGTTGGCTCTTGAAAAGTGGCCCCCACATATGCAGCCTTTAACGTCTGCCAACCCCATGGTGAAGCCATCTATGGCGCCCAGGGAAATGGGAAAAGGAGCGCTAACGAAGGTGATGTGGCAAGGGCGCGAAGCCACACCCACCAGCCTTAGAAATAACAAGCCGAGCTCGAGTGAGTGCACTAGTGCAAGGAATTGTCTATTGTCTGGGCACTTGGGCTGGATGACTTTATGTTCGTAGAGTAGAAAGGAAAAGAAGCCAAGGCCCAAGAAGGCCCATCCAAAATAAGCAGCCCAGTATTTTGAACGACCACTATAAAATATCTTTATGGGCTTCAGATTATGACAGTTGGGCCTAAATCCGCCCATATTAATGTCCTCTTTAATTATTGTTAGCATTAGGGTTCGTTGAGCACATTCAGCCGGGTCAAAGTCAAATTTGACAAACCGGATAAGAATCAGTCAAAAATATTGACATCAGTTTTAAAGATGAGTTCAATATCGGTACCGCTACCGAAATTCTCGAAATATGGGTATCCGTACCCGTACCGAAAAATGTTCGATACAGTACCGGTACAAAACCAGTATTTAAAGGCAAAATTCTGTAAAACACCGGTACTGAATCGAACCGGTACCAAAAACGCCAAAAAATGTGTACCGATTCGATACCTAAAATAATTCGGTACCGAAATTCTCGAAATATTAGTATCCGTACCGGTACCGGTACCGAAAATGTTCGGTACAGTACCGTTACAAAACCAGTATTTAAAGACAAAATTCGGTAAAACACCAGTACCAAATCGAACCGGTACCAAAAACGCCAAAAAATGGGTACCAATTCGATACCTAAAATAATTCGGTACCGGTACCAGTACACAGTACTGGTTCAATCCCAATAAACCGAACCGGTAAACAAAACCACATATACTAGGAAAAGTCACACCTTCTCCACCCGTGTGTCCTTTTTTTTATTTTCTAAAACTTTAACTTTTCATCGTCCATCACAATTCTTTCTTTCAGCTTCACAAACCCTTTACAGCTATCATTCACTTGTTTTCTTCGTCAATTCAATCAGGTATATATCTACAATTCAATTTCAATCATTAGTTATTGATTCTGGATACAACTCATCCTTATTTGTAACTTCTTGTTAATATATAGGTGTTTTATAATATATATATATATAATATAAGCATATATGCAGGTATATATATGCAGGTATTGATGTGCAAAGGTTCAAATTCAAAAGATAAAGTTGTTTCTACAAATTCAATAATGGAAGAAAATAAAATTATGGGTTTGGTCAAACCCTCGATTCTGCTAGAATTAGCAGCTTCCGATGATGTTTTTCGGTTCGAATCTTTGTCGGAAACAAACAAAATTAATCTAAATGATGCCGGTTTCTGGTACGGAAGAAAAAACGGGTGTAACAAGATGGGGTTTGAAGAGCGAACTCCGTTAATGATTGCAGCATTGTACGGAAGCATCAATATCCTGAAATACATAATCTGTACTCAAAAAGTTGATGTTAACAAAATTTCTGATTCTGACGGTGCGGCCGCGCTGCACTGCGCGGCCGCAGGGGGGTCTTTGTGTTCTGTCGAAACTGTGAAGTTGTTACTCGAGGCTGGTGCGGATTCGGGTTTAACGGATGGTAATGGGAGCAAACCGGTGGATTTGATTGCTCGTGGGGTTAGATCGTCGAAACGAAAAGCGTTGGTGATGTTGTTTAGTGGTTTGAATGTAAGTGAAGAGGAAATTGAAGAAGCGGAAATTGTTGTAACGAAAAGAGAGTACCCGGTTGATGTGTTGTTACCGGATATAAACGATGGTGTTTATGGTACGGATGAGTTTCGGATGTATGTGTTTAAGGTGCAACCGTGTTCGAGGGCTTATTCGCATGATTGGACTGAATGTCCGTTTGTTCATCCGGGTGAGAACGCTAGACGACGTGATCCGAGGAAGTACCAGTATAGTTGTGTGCCGTGTTTGGAGTTTCGTAAAGGAAGTTGCGTAAAAGGGGATAATTGCGAGTATGCGCACGGGGTGTTTGAGTCGTGGCTTCACCCGGCTCAATACAGGACACGTTTGTGTAAAGACGAGACTGGGTGTGCGCGGAAAGTTTGTTTTTTCGCGCACAAAGTGGAGGAGTTAAGACCTTTGTATGCTTCGACCGGGTCAGGTGTCCCGTCGCCAAAGTCGGGTTCTGCTGGCCCGGTTGAAATGGGCTCCATGAGCCCGTTAGGTCTTGGATCAACTCCACCCATGTCACCATCTATTGGTCCCGTAAACGGGAACATGTGGCCGAACAAATTCGTTCACATAACGCCACCCGCGTTACAACTTCCCGGTAGCCGTTTAAAGACGTCTTTAAACGCTAGAGATTTAAACATGGAACTTGAGTTGCTACAAAGGCAACAAATGATTGATGGTTTATCAACTAACCGTTACAACCCGAATGTATTTGATGATACTTTCGGTTCGCCTTCTCAACAACAAATCCGATCAACCTACCCGTTGTCTCCGGGAATGAAACCCGCAAGTTACGGGTTTGATTCATCGGGTGCGGTTGCACAAGCAATGATGAACTCGAGGTCGAGTTCTTTCGCCAAACAGCGAAGCCAGAGTTTCATTGACCGCGGACTAGGAACTGCAATAAGTCCGCGGTCAATGGGGCGAACCTCGGGTTATTCGGAATGGGGTTCGCCTGATGGGAAGGTGGACTGGGGCTTCAACAATGAAGATGCTAGTAAGTTTAGAAAATCAGCATCTTTTGGGTACAAAAGTGGGAATTTGGGTTCACCCATGAAGGCAAATCATGAACCGGATGACTCATGGGCTGGACTATACATAGAGCAAGAACAACTTATTGTATGAGGATTAAAGGCTTCGTTAATTCTTTGATAATTCTTGATTACATATATTTCATTGAAGTTGATTAACTTAGAACATGAAAAGGTCAAGTGTTTATTTTTTATTTTATTTTTTTGAATAATTTGATGTAATATGTTATTCATAATTGATTAATGATTAATTTCCCAACTGAGAATTTATTATTTTTTTTTATTTTTCATACCAATTTTTTAAGATGATATTGGTAAAATTATTGGGTTGATGATCAGTGTATGAAAGTTGGCCTAATTTCCATGTTTGCAGCTTTATACTTTAAACATTAATTAATTTAATTTAATTTATAAAGTTTTATACTTGGAACTTTTTTATTTGTAAGTTGTGTTATTAAAACCCTAATATTCTATATATGATATATCCTCTAAACAAACTACCAAAAAGTGGTATTATTATTCTATATTGTATTATATAAAAAGTATCTAACTCCTTATATAATATATTAAAAAAAACACAGGTTTCACGAGTTAAGTTTATAAGTTTGAGATGCTTTAGATTTTATTTTTAAAAGAACCATTAGCTTTCGGTTGTAAAAGTAAGCTTAGTCCACTTTAATAATTTTTAAAATAAATGGATTTTTAATTAAATAAATTATTTGTTCATTATTAAGTTATCTTTTTAACAGCCAACAGAATCAATCCCGAGCACTCTCGGGGCACCCAATGGACAAACGAATTACTCCGAGAGTAAACCGAGTCCACCACCAATTCTAGGGAAAACCCGGTAACCCAGGGGCGAAGCTTAATGGGGGCGGGGGGGGACGTCCGCCCCCCGGGATTTTTCGCTCAGTAGTGTTATATATGTAGTTTTCGTATAGAAATTTGTGGGTATATACGTTTTCACCCCCCCGGTTCTATAGAAATTTTTTGGTATATATGTTTTCACCCCCCCGGCCGAAAAATCCAAGCTTCGCCACTGCGGTAACCCACCCGCCCGTAAGCACGACAGTGAAATTACCGGTAAAATCCGTTTGGCTCAAGGATCCAACCCAGGTGAG